>PJEM01015854.1:0-28179 GCA_004023845.1 Helogale parvula | reverse complement strand
GTCGCATAGGTGCGGGCCCTATTTTTTCCTGTGGGCACCCGGGATTCGCGCAGTCCGTGCAGGGGGTGAGGTGCGCCGTGGAAATGCGTTCTGTGGTCCCGTTCCCAAAATGGAGTTCAAATTGCTCGCCCCGGCCTTTCTCCGCAGCCCAGGAGGTCTGCGATCCTGGCGCCGCAGTGCTCCAGCTGCGATCCGCTGCCCGGGGAGGTCCGCGCCCCGGCGCCGCCACGCTCCAGCGGCTCTCCGCCGCCGGGAGGTGCGCGTTCCTGGTGCCGCCGCGCTGGGAGGACTCTATGCCGCCCGGGAGGTGCGCGTTCCCAGCGCTGCGGCGCTGCGATGGCTCTCCGCAGCCTGGAGAGGTCTGCGCCCCCCGCGCCGCTGCGCTGCCGGGAGAAAAGCCGGGGGTGCGCTCCCCGGTCTCTTTCCTTTGTCTCTCTGGCTCCGTGCGCTTCCCCCGAGTTGGGCGGGGGGATCTTGCTTCCCCTGCCCCGCCCGGGCTGGCGCGTTTTCAGATCTCCCCCGTTCGCCCCACTCCCTCAGTATTTTTGATGTTTTATTCTTTCTGGGGTCCGTATTTTCTCCTTCCACTCTCGCAGATGACAGCAGTATCCCTCTCAGTTCAAAAGATGGGGTGGACGGAGTTTACAGAGCTCCTCTCCTCTCCGCCATCTTCCCAGAATCCTGTGCAGAAGCTTTTTAAACTGATGTAGTCTCATTTGTTTATTTTCGCATTTGCTGCCTTTGCTTTTAAGGTGTCAAATCCAAAAATTCATCACTAAGACCCATCTAAAAAATTTTACTGCCTATGTTTTCTTTTAGAAGCTTTGGGGTTTCAGCTACTACATTCAAGACTTTATTTCAATTAGTTTCTCTGTAAGATAATAGATCATAGTTCAGTTTCATTCTTTTGCATGTGACTAGTAAGTTTCCCAACACTATTTATTGAATAAGCTATCCTTTTCCATTATATATATTCTTTGACTTTGTCATAAATTAATTGACTATGTAAATGTTGGCTTATTTCTAGTCTTTCTATTCTGTTTAAATTATCTATGTGTCGGGTTTTGTGCTAATACCATACTGTTTCAACAGCTATAGCTTTGGAATATAGTATGAAATCAGAAAGCATGATTCTTCCAGTTGTGTTCTTCTTTCTAAAGATTGTTTTGGCTAGTCATTGTTTTTGTAGTTCCATACACATTTTAGGATTGTTCGATTTATGTGAAAAATGCCACTTTGTAATTTTGACAGAATATGTGGACTCTTTAGATTGATTGTTTTAAATAGTAGGAAACTTTAACAATATTAATTCCTCCAATCCAAGAACATCAGGTATTTTTCCGTTTGTGTCTTCTTCAATTTTTTTCCTCAATGTCTTATAGTTTTCAGTGTACAGACCTTCGACGACTTTGTCAAATTTATTCCTAGGTGTTCTTTTTAATGCAGTTGCAAATGGGAATTTTTTGATAGTTATTAGTGAATAGAAATGCAACAAATTTTTATACTGATTTTGTATCCTGCCACTTTAATGAATTATTTTAGTTCCAGCAGATATTTTCATGAAGTCATTAGGATTTTCATATATAATATCAGGTCATTTGCAAATAGTGACAATTCTTTATGATTTGGATGTTTTACTTGCTTGTGTTGAATAAAAGAATCAAGAGTGGCATTTTTGTTCTTTTGTTCTTTTTTTTTTTCTTTTATGGTTTATTGTCAAGTTGGTTTCCATGTAATACCAAGTGCTCATCCCAACAAGTGCCCTCCTCCATGCCCATTACCCCCCTTTCCCTCTACCCCTTGCCCATCAACCCTTAGGTTGTTCTAGTATTAAAGAATCTCTCATGGTTTACCTCCCTCCCTCTCCCCAACTATTTTCCCCCTTCCCATCCCTCATAGTCCTCTGCTAAGTTTTTCCTGCTACACTTATGAATGAAAATACATAGTATCTGTCCTTCTCTGCTTGACTTATTTCACTTAGAATGACACCATTGAGTTCTATCCACATTGCCATGAATGGCCAGATTTCATTCTTTCTCACTGCCATGTAGTACTCCATTGTATATATAAACCACATCTTCTTGATCCATTCATCAGTTGATGGACACTTGGGCTCTTTCCATGATTTGGCTATTGTTGACAGTGCTGCTATAAACATTGGAGTACATGTGCCCCTATGCATCAGCAATTCTGTATCCCTTGGGTAAAATCCTAGCAGAGTAACTGCAGGGTGATAGGGGAGTTCTATTGTTAATTTTTTGAGGAACCTCCACACTGTTTTCCAGAGCGGCTGCACCAGTTTACATTCCCACCAACAGTGTAGGAAGGTGCCCAATCCTTGCCAGCATCTATAGTTTTTTGATTTGTTCATTTTAGCCACTCTGACTGGTGTGAGGTGGTATCTCAGTGTGGTTTTGATTTGTATTTCCCTGATGATGAGTGATGCTGAGCATCATTTCATGTGTCTTTTGACCATCTGGATGTCCTCTTGGAGAAGTGTCTATTCATGTCTTCTGCTTATTTCTATATTACTCACTATATTATTCACTTTTCAGGTGTGGAGTTTGGTGAGTTCCTTGTAGATTTTGGAAACTAGCCCTTTATCCGGTATGTCATTTACAACTATATTTTCCAATTCCATTGGTTGACTATTAATTTCATTGATCCCTTTACAGTGCAGAAGCTTTTTATCTTGATGAGGTCTCGATGGTTCATTTTTGTTCTTGATTCCCTTACTTTTGGAGATGTGTCAAGTAAGAAATTGCTGTGGGTGAGGTCGAAAAGGTTGTTTCCTGCTTTCTCCTCCAGGGTTTCGATGGTTTCCTATCTCACACTGAAATCCTTCATTCGTTTTGAGTTTATTTTTGTGTATGATGTAAGAAAGTGGTCTAGTTTCATTTTTCTGGATATTATTGTCCAGTTCTCCCAGTACCATCTGTTAAAGAGGTTGTCTGTTTTCCATTGGAAACTTTTACTGCTTTGTCAAAGTTTAATTGGCTTACATTTATGGGTCCAATTCTGGGTTCTCTATTCTAGCATTGGTCTATGTGTCTGTTTTTGTACCAATACCATACTGTCTTGATGATTTCAACTTTGTAGTAGAGACTAAAGTCTAGGATTGTGATGCCTCCCGTTTTGGTTTTCTTCTTAAATATTACTTTGGCTATTGGGGGTTTTTTTGTGGTTCCAGGCGAATTTGAGGATAGTTTGTTCTAGCTTTGAGAAGAATGCTGATGCAATTTTGATTGGGATCATGATTTGGTTTGATTTAATTTGAATGTGTAGATTGCTTTGGGTAATATGACATTATAACAATATTCTTCTAATCCATGAGCATGAAATGTTTTTCCATTTCTTTGTGTCTTCTTCAATTTCCTTCATAGTTTTCTATAGTTTTCTGCATACATATCTTTTACATCTTTGGTTAGGTTTATTCCTAGGCATTTTATGAGTTTGGTACAATTGTGAAGAGGATCAATTTCTTGGTTTCTCTTTCTGCTGATTCATTATTGGTGTATAAAAATGCAATTGATTTCTGTACATTGATTTTATACCCTGCGACTTTGATGAATTCATGGATCAGTTCTAGTAGACATCTAGTAGTGGCATCTGTCAGTTTTCCATGTAAGTATCATGTCATCTGTGAAAAGTGAAAGTTTGACTTCATCTCTGACAATTCTGATGCCTTTTATTTCCTTTTGTTGTCTGATTGCTGATGCTAGGATTTCCAGGATTATGTTAACCAACAGTGGTGAGAATGGACATCTCTGTTGTGTTCCTGATCTCGGGGAAAGCTCTCAGTTTTTCCCCATTGAGGATGATATGACCTGTCGGCTTCTCATTAATGGCTTTTATGATGTTTAAATAAGTTCCTTCTACCCCAACATTATCGAGGGTTTTTATTAAGAAAGGATGCTGATTGTGTCAAATGCATTTTTCTGCATCTTTCGACAGGATCATATGGTTTATATCATTTCTTTTGTTAATGTAATATATCACATTGATGGATTTTTGAATATTGAACCAACCCTGTAACCCAGGAATGAATCCCAATTGATAATTCTTTTTATATGCTGTTGAAATTGATTCGATAGTATCTTGTTGAGTATTTTTGCATCTGTATTCATCAAGGATATTGGCCTATAGTTCTCTTTTTTTGTTGGGTCTCTGTCTGGTTAGGGAATCAAAGTGATGTTGGCTTCATAGAATAAGTCTGTAAGTTTTCCTTCTATTTCTATTTTTTGGAATAGCTTGAGAAGAATGCATATTAACTCTGCTTTAAATGTCTGGTAGAATTCCCCAGGGAAGCCATCTGGCCCCAGGTTCTCCTTCGTTGGGAGATTTTTGATAACTGATTCAATTTCTTCACTGGTTATGGGTCTGTTCAGATTTTCTATCTCTTCCTGTTTGAATTTTGGTAGTGCATGTGTATTTAGGAATTTGTTCATTTCTTCTAGGTTGTCCAGTTTGTTGGCATATACTTTTTCATAGTAATCTATGATGATTGCTTGTATTTCTGAGGGATCAGTTGTAACAGATCTATTTGCATCCATGATTTTGTCTATTTGGGTTCTCTTTTCTTTTTGAGAAGCCTGGCTAGAGGTTTATCAAAAATTTTTTTTCAAAAAATCAACTCTTGGTTTCATTGACCTGCAACTGTTTTTTTTTTTTTTTTTTTTGGATTCTATCCTGTTTATTTCTGCCTTGATCTTTCTTCTCTTTTTCTGCTGGGATTGGAGTACTCTTTGCTGCTCTCCTTCTAATTTGTTTAGATGCACTGTTAGATTTTGTATTTGCATTTTTTCTAGTTTGTTGAAATAGGCCTGGATTGCAATATACTTTCCTTTTAGGACTGCCTTTGCTGCATCCCAGAGTTTGGATTATTGTATTTTTGTTTTCATTTGTTTCCATATATTTTTTAATGTCTTCTCTAATTGCCTGATTGGCCCAATCATTTGTTAGTGGGGTGGTTTTTAACCTTCATGTTTTTGGAGGTTTTATGGACTTTTTCCTGTGATTGATTTCAAGTTTCATAGCATTTTGATCTGAAAATGTACATGGTATGATCTCAATTATTTTATATTTATTGAGGGCTGCTTTATGACCCAGTATGTGATCTATCTTGGAGGATCTACCATCTGTACTTGAGAAGAGAGTGAATTCCCTAGTGTCCGGATGTAGAGTTCTAAATATATCTGTCAAATCCATCTGTTCCAATGTGTCGTTCAGGTCCATTGTTTCTTTAGCAATTTTCTGTCTAGTTGATCTATCCATTGCTGTACATGGATTATTAAAATCCCCTGCAATTAGCACATTGTTATCAATAAGATGGTTTCTGTTTGTGGTTAACTGTTTTATATATTTTGGTGCTCCCCAATTTGGCGTGTAGATGTTTATTATTGTTAGCTCTTCCTAATGGATATACCTGGTAATTATTATATAGTGCCCTTCTTCATCTCTTGTTACTGCCTCTACTTTAAAGTCCAGTTTGTCCGATATAAGTATGGCTACTCCAGCTTTCTTTTGACTTCCAGTTGCAGGATAGATATTTCTCCATCCCCTTACTTTCAATCTGAAGGTCCTCTACTCTGGAGACAGTTTTTTAGCAGTTTCAGCCACTCTTTCTCTTCCCCTCTTCTCTCCACAACTCTCCATGGAGGGGGCTCCCTCCCCTCTGTGCCTCTAGATCTTGGCCTGTTTTTATCTTCCCTAGTTCACAACCACGCACCTATGAGGCTGTCTTCTTAGTGGAATCTGTCTCTTTTCCTCCCAGACCCTTGTGGTTCAGTGTCCAATGGCCTTAGTCCTTCCTGGTTTTAGAAATGTGGGCTGGTGAAAAAGTATGGAGTGCTCTACTTCTCAGCCATCTTGCTGCTGAATCCCACTTTTGTTTTGTTCTTAATCTTAAATGAAACACTTCCAGCTTTTCACCACTGAGTAAGATGCTGTGGGCTTGTCACATATGGCATTTATTATGTTGAGGTTTGCTCCTCTTTATAAGTTTTTATCATAAATGGATGGTAAATGTTTTCAAGTGCTTTTTTGTACCTATTTAGATGATCATATATTTTCTTATTCTATGCTTTGTTAATATGGTCTATCATTGATTTGTAGATGTTGAATCATCCTTTCATTTCTGGAATAAATAATGTTGCATTCTTGATTTCAATTTGCATCTGTGTTCATCAGGGATATTGGCTTGTAATTCTCTTTTCTTGTGGCAAAATTGGTTGATTGGTATCAGGATGTGCTGCTTGAAGGTCTGACTTCCAATCAGCCTGAATGTTGGTCCTAACGAAAATCCTCCCATTAAGCACACTGGCAGGCCATAGCATAACCTCATCTACAAGATGCCAATAAAAATACTCTCCTTAAAGTTTTGAGAGACATCTTAGTACTAGGGAAGAGAAAAGAGATAAGCATACCACATATACGTGATGAGAGTTCCAAAAGGAGAAGAGAGACAAAGGGGCAGAGAGAACACTTGAAGAAACAATAACTAGAAACTCCCCAAATGTGATTAAAGACATGAATATAATCATCCAAGAAGCTCAAAGAACTTCCATAAGATGAACTCAAGGAGACCCTTACTGAGACCCATTATAATAAAAAATTCAAAGACAAAGAGTATTTTGAAATTAGCAAAGTATCACATACAATAAGATAAAAAGATTTCTCATCAGAAACCATAGAAACCAGAAGACAATGGGTCAACATATTCAAAGTGCATTTAAAAAGTATCAACTGAGAATTTTATATCCAGCAAAACTGTCTATTATGAAGGAGAGCAGTATGAAGACATTCCCAGATAAGCAAGAGCAGGACAGTTCTGTGAGTACTAGACCTTCCCTTCCAGGTATATGCAAATGACTCCTAAAAAGTAAAATAGTAGTCAGTAACTTTATGTTGTATGAAAAATACAAATGCTAATACTATAACAATGCTTTGTAACCACTTTTTGTTTTCTACATGATTTGAGATTGATACATTTAAAGAAAAAATTATTAATGTAAAAGCTAGTAACTCTTAATGTTTATATAATTTAAGAGACTAATGCATTAAAAATAAATATCAGTTTGTGTTTGGACTCATATAAAGATGTAATTCTGTAACATTAACAATTAGTGAAAATAAAGCTCTAAAAGAACAGTTTTTATATGTTATAGATGTAAGCTAATATGCATTCAAAATAGAATGTTATAACTTTAGGATATTAAATGTAATCTCCAAGTTAACCACAAAGGAAAATAGCTATAAAAAATACACATAGTGAAATGAGAAAGGAATTAAAACATTTTTACTACAAAACAACCAAACATAACAAAAGACAGTAATGCAGGACATTAGAGACAGAAATGCAGTAAAATGTATAGAGGCTAAATTGCACAATGACAGATGTAGTCCTTTCTTTTTTTTTTAATCAGTAATTACTTTAAATGAATGAAACTCTCCAATCAAAAGACAGAGACTAGCAGACTGGATTACAAAAAAAAACATGATCTCACAATTGGCTATCTGCTTGAAATCTAAAGACACAAATAGGTTAAAAGTGAAAGGATGAAAAAAGTCCATAAAGTAAGTAAAAAGAAATAAATGGAGTGGGGGGTGATTATGCTAACATCAGACAAAATAAACTTATAAAAAAGTTTATTTATTTTGAGAGCACAAGCAGGGGAGAAAGAATCCCAACCAGGATCCATGTTGTCAGCACAGTGATTCACAAACTGTAAGATCAAGAGTCTGACTCAATAGACTGAGTCACCAGAAAAAATAGACCTTTTATTCCTTTTTTAAACATTTATTTATTTGTGAGAGAAGGTAAGGGAGACACAGAATCTGGAGCAGGCTCTGAGCCTGGTTCAAGGCTTGAACCCATGAGTCATAAGATCATGACTTGAGCCAAAGTCAGATGCTTAACCAGCTGAGCCATCTATACAACCCCAAAATAAACTTTAAGTCACACAAAATCTCTTTTACAAGAGATAAAGAAGGACATTATATATTACAGTTCTACTGCAACAAGAAGATATAACAGTTATAAATATTTATACACCTAATAGCAGATCATTAAAGTGTATTTTTAAAAAGTGACAGATTGAAGGGAGAAAAAGACAGTTCTCAATACTAGTCAGAAACTTTAATACCTCCCTAAAAATAATGAATAGGACAACCAGACAGAAGATAAATATGGCAAGAGAGGACTTAAAAAATACAATAAAATAAAATAGATGTAACATATATAGAGAACAATCCAACAACAGAATGCATATGTTCCAAGATAGACCTTACATTAGGCCACAGATTGTCATGGTAGATTTTAAAAGATATATATGTCATACAAAGTGTCTTCTCTGACCACAAAGGGATAAAGGTAGAAATAAACAAAAGGAAACCAGAAAATTAACAAAATGGTGAAAACGAAAAATAATACATTAAAAATAATCAATGGATCAATGAAGTTATTACAGAGGAAATTAGAAAATACTTACAAAAACATAACATACTAACACAGCGAAAGAAGTGTTAAGGGAGAAATTTAAATTTATAGCTATAAATAATGATATTTAAAAGAAGATCTAAAATCAACAATGTAACTTTATGACCTAAAGACTAGATAAAGAACAAAATAAGCCAAAACGTAGAGCAGAAAGAATGATATATAGAGTAGAAAAATGGAGAAAAATCAGTGAAATCAAAAGTGTTTTCTTTGATACATCTAGCTAAAGGGTTGTCGATTTTGTTGATCTTTTCAAAGACTCAAACTATCAAACCATAATGAAGAAATAAAAGGGATTATGTGAGTATTATGAATATTCTATCAACAAAACACAAATCTTTCCAAGATATCCTTAAAAAATAGAATATCTGAATAGATGTAAAACTAGTAAAGAAACTGAATCAGTAATAAAAAAAAAAATCTAACAAAGAGGGGCTCCTGGGTGGCTCAGTCAGTTAAGCATCTGACTTCGGCTCAGGTCACAATCTGATGTTCATGGGTTCGAGCCCCGCTTCGGGCTCTGTGCTGACAGCTCAGAAGCTGGAGCCTGCTTCAGATTGTGTGGCTGCTTCTTTCTCTGCCCCTCCCTCTCCCATGCTCTCTCTCTGTCTCAAAAATAAATTTAAAAACATTAAAAAAAATTTTTTTTAATCTAACAAAGAAAACTCCTGGACCTGATGGCTTCACTTGTGAATTCTACCAAACATTTAAAGATGAACTAATACCAATCCTTCTAAAAGAGAACACATTTTATAAGATCAAAATTATCCTGATGGAAAAGCCAAAGATACAAGAAAAAAACACGACAGACACATATCCTTTATAAACATTGATACAAAAGTACTTAACAAAAATACTACCAAGCAGAATTCTACAGCACATTAAAAGGATTAAACACCATGATCAAATGAGATTTATTCCTGGAATATAAGTATATTTCAACATCTGAAAACTGACCAATGCCATATCAACAGAATAAAGGAAAAATAATCACAGTAAATGCTGCATAAAAAGTGACAAACGAATACCTTTCATGACAAAACACCCAATAAACTAGGAATAGAAGGAAACCACCTCAATATAATAAAAATCATATGTAAAACTTACTTACAGTGAACACCATACTCATACTTAGAGGAAACACTTTCCTTTCACCATTAAGTTGGGGAACAAAGTTAGATGCCTACTTTCACCACTTCTAGTTAACATAGTACTGGTAATTCTAGCCTTCTGCAAGTAACATGATCTTATATGCAAAAAACCCCAAGATTTTTTTAAAAAACTGTTAGAATAAATGAATTTAGAAAATTAGCAGGATGCAAAAATCAATTATATCTCTAGACATAAACAATGAACAACCTGAAAAGGAAACAATGTCATCAAGAATAAAATATTTAGGAATAAATTTAATGGAGGACGTGAAAGACAGTGATAATTAAAAAGCATTGAAGGAAGTTAAAGATACAAATAAATGAAAACGCTGCCCATGTTATTAGATTAGAATATTTTTTATCAAAATCCCAATGACATTTTTTTGCAGATACAGAAAAACCCATCTTAAAATTCATAAGAAATCATAAGGGATTTCAAATTGCCGAAATAGTTTTGATAACAAAACCAGAAGTCTCACAGTTCCTGACTTCAGCCTACTACAATGTATGATCATCAAAACAGTTTGGTATTGGCATAAAGACAGGTATATAGAGCATTGGAATAGAAGGGAGGCTGGAAATTAACTTTCATGTATATGGTCAAATGAGTTTTTACAAGTGTACCCAAATAATTCAGCGGGAAGAAGAATTTCTTTTCAACAAATGGCACTGAGAAAAACTGGATATTGGGGCAAAAGAATAATGTTGAACTCTTATCTAAAACCATACAGAAACATTAACTCAAAATGGATCAAGGACATGAATTTAAGACCAAAAACTTTGAGAAAAAATCTTACACTATTGGATTTGACAATGGTTTCTTGAATATAATATAGACAAATTGGACTTCATGAAAAAGAAGTTTAAATGTGCATTAAAACATGCAAAGAGTAAAAAGGTAACCACAGAATAAGAGGAAATACTTGCAACTCCTATATTTGATAATTGATTAATAGGTAGATAATATATAATAGATCTCCTAAAACCCAGAAACCAAATCACTTCAAAAATAGGCAAGGAACTTGAACAGATCTACCTCTAAAGATGATATACAAATTTCCAGTAAGCCTATGAAAGATGCTCAGCATCCCTAATCATTAGGGAAATGAAAATCTAAACTACATTAAAAAAAATCTGTATCTACATGAGACGATAGATGTTGACTAAATAAATTGTAATTGTTTCATAACATGTCAATCAAATCATTATGCTGTATGCCTTCAACTTACATAATGGATATAAATTATTTTCAATAAAACCATAAAAGCATTTAAAAACAAAGTACAATGAGTTACAACCTCACACCTATTAGGATAGCTGCTATCAAAAACATAAGCAAGTGTTGAAGATGTGGGAGAATTGGAACCCTTGTGCACTGCTGATGGAAATGAAAAATAGTCACTGTGGAAAACAATATGGTAATTACTTAAAAAAATAGGATTATATAATCTATCAATTCCACTTCTGTGTCTATTCCCAAAAGAATTGAAAGTAGGATCTCAGATATTGTACAGCCATGTTCACAGCAGTATTCTTTATAATTGCTAAAACATGGAAGCAATCCAAGTTTCCATTCCCAGATGAATGGATAAGCAAAATGTGGTATATACTTACAATAGAATATTATTCAGCCTTAAAAGGAATTTTTTGCAATATGTTACAACATGGATTAACCTTGAGAACACTATGCTAAGTGAAATAAATCATTCACAAAAAGACAAATACTCTATGATCCCACTTATATGAGGTACTTAGAGTTGTCAAAATTATAAAGGCAAAGCACAATGGTAGTTTTCAGGGTCTAGAGAAGAGGAAAGATAACGAAAAGTTATTGCTTAAGAAGGAAAGTGTTTCAGTTTTACAAGATGAATGCTGGTAACGGTTACACAGTGAAAATGTATCTAACACACTGAACCATGTACTTTCAAAATGGTTAAGATGGTGAATCTTAAGTGTATTTTACCACAAATCAAAACAAAATAGTGTCCATGTACCAGAAGGGTGACATCTCCAAATTCTTCAGGGATAGAAGCTCTTGTGCTTATGGTCCAGGCAGTCCAGGCTTCATCCTATGTATTTCCTTATCTGGCTTTTCGTTTATCCTTTTAAAAAGTCCTTTTATAACAAACTCTCAATTAGTAAATAGAAAAGAAGAATAAATACAAAATAATATATCCAAATATACTCATTCTGACAAATTTACCTTCTAGTTCTAAACAAAGCATTTATGTCTAGGTGTTATTTGGTTTCCAAATTTTATTTCTTCTCTTTCCCAAATGTTATAGTAAATGCACCAAATGTTGGAGATAACAAATATCCCTTTTCAGAACAACTGAAAGAGAGCAATATGATAAAAGTCAACATATTTCTTCTTTACTACAAATTTGTTGAAGAACACAAATAACATGTGTCTTCTACGGGTTAACTGGCTCTTTGTAAACCCTGATCAATCTTAAAATAGCCCCAGGAAATTTTGGCTCTGAAGAGTAGACACATACCCAGAGAGACCCAGTACTGATGAGTAAAATAGAGAACTGAGAGAAAACCTTGCTCCAGAAGGCAGCTAAAGATTGATATGTGAGTAAACTGCTAAGGAGTGTAATGGGAAAAGGGTAAGGAGGTAAAATAAATCAAAAATAATTATAAAATTATTATTCTTTGGCAGTAAGCAATTGGAGGAAGGGGAAAACAAATAGAAAGGATGTGAGAAGAAAATTATAGTAAGAATTGGGATTTGATTTTGAATAAGAATGAAGAATACGTTTTGCCTTAGTTTTTTATTATAATTATAACTATTAATTTATTTTAATTATATTAATTAGTGGTATTGATATTTCCTATATTATCCTGATGACTAGCATACTGTTTTGGACATCCTGAATTATGCAATGAATATTTGTTGACTCTCTCTTCAGACAGCTCCACCTTTAGTTTTCCCACTTGGGTTAATGATTTACTTGTTATAAAACCCTTTTCTTTTCATGAAGATCATGTCAGATCAATGGTACATATTTATCCTTCAAAAAAAAAGTCTTCGAGGTGGGGTAAAACAAATGGTATACCTAGAAACTAACTCAAAGACTGTGCTGAACACAAATTTTAAATATTTTGTATCTTAAAGATACCTATATGAATAAGGTACAGTCAATTATTATCAATTTCAATTCAGTGAGTAAAGGGAGAATAGATGTTTAGGGTGATGCCTACCTCATGTGTAGCAACAGCCATTTCCTTTATAACATTCTGTCTCTGTTATCAAAATATAAAAAATAGTATTTCCACCCCCCTTCAGTGGACCAAGAAAGAGACCTAAAAGTTAAATAAGTACCCTAGATGGTAAGTAAGATTTGGAGCCAGATCTCTCTGCTCTCAGCCCGTGTTCTTTCACTGTGCCATATCCCTCTGTAATCAGAATACTATTCAGTTGACTGTATTAGGAAGGCATCATGATTTTTGAATAATTGTGCTAACAGCCATATGTATATTTTATTTTGTTCTATTAAAACTATTTAAACAAATTATGCAATTAAACTTTAAAGAGACCTGGGAGATTGCCCTTCAAAACACTGAGACATCAAAGGGGCCTACCACAAGTGCCAAACTTATTAAAATTGATGTTCCGTCTTAAAAATGCATGTGCACTGTCATTTTATTTCATAATATGTCTGTTTCTATAAGCATACGATTTTATTTTCAAAAAGTAAACAGATACCTCCAGCAAGATGTATTATGATGTTTCACTTTAGTGTCTCCTTGCATGTTCCCTCCTAATCCAACTTGCATTTTCCATAGTTTGAAGAAATCCAGTTGAAGTAGCATTCAGGAGTCTTGCAAAGTTAAAGCTGTTAGAATTTGATAATGATTCAAATGTGCTTATCTAATAGGAGCTTTGAGTCCATTGTAGTCATCTGAGTATGTATGACCTATATTGTATTTTCATTGGGAAGCAAACAAGTTTTCTCTGAAAGTTATCCACACCATTTAGGTAACATGAATTATAAAAACGGAGTTGAAATTTGAATGAAACATTTATCTAAAATATTTTGATCTGTTTCTGTGTGGTGTTGGAAGTTCAACACTTTCTTATGTTCTCTTCCACACTCCAAAAAAATAAAAAATAAAAGTTCTCAACTAAAAAGAGTTTATTTGATTTCTGAGTTTTGTGGAAGATGTCTAGTTGTGTTTATTGTTTCTAGAAATTTTGAAAGCCAAAGAATTTTTTTGTATAAAAACCACAGTCGAACACTTAAATTAATAAATTGGAAAAATGAGAACAAGTTTAGGCCATTTCTATGAAGAAACCTAGGCAATTCAAAGTCACAAGGCAGGGCATCAAAGAATCATTACCTAGGAAGGCCTTCCTCCACTAAATCAAGCCTAAATATAATTGTAGTAAATCATATCTCTAGTTCAATAGGCTTACAATATTTTATTTAAAGTTGACTGGGATTGTGATTATTGTTTTTTTATATGTCAACCACCTCAGTTTTCTTTGTGTCTTTCTTTCTCAGTTGCCCAACTTGGTCTTTCCCAAATCTGTTAATACACAAACACAGCCTTCCCTAAATATGTCTTTCTCATATTTTTCTGCCACTGATTTGACCCATAAGATGATATAACAAAATCTGAATGCATTAAGCATAAATATGCACACATAATTATACACACAAACCCCTACCCCCCAACAGTGTGTTGGTAAATTCGGTGCAAAATTCCATCTTAGAAGAGTAGACAGACTGCAGAAAAACATGTTATTTAGCTTTAAAAAATATTGTGCTCAAGAAAATGATCTGTAAATGTAATCCACTGTTATTTTATATTGTCAGTTGAACAACTAAAATTGCAACAGATAAAGAACTCTAGGGCCCTTAACAGAAAAATTTGAAAGCAGGAGGTTAAGAAAAATTTCTAAAGGAATGAATATGTGAACTTTAAAGTGATATTTAAGAGGGTAAAGAAGAGTGCTCCAAACAAAAGGAAAAATATATGTAAATAGTGAGAAGGACACTACTAGTGGTTACATAAAACTGGAAGAGAGAAAGTAGAGGGAGAAGAGTATAACATGAAGTTAGAACAGAAACTAGAGGTTGCATGATGTAACATGGTCCTGAGAGCCACGGTAAGAATTCTAGGCCGTATCTTAAGAGCAATATGTATCCTTAAAGGGTATTAAGCATAGAAGGAATATGACCAGAAGTGTACTTTAACAGATCACTTTCCAATGTTTTATGGAGAATGTATTAAAGGGAAGCTTAGAGAAGGATGGGGAGAGCAGTTTGTAGGTTATTAAGTGCCCCATGATAGTAGGGAATACTGTGTTCCATGAATATGAAAAAATATAAGATCTAAGAAATATTTAAGAAATGCAATTGACAGGACTTGGTGATGCTTTAGATATGAAAGGTGAGGGGGAATGCTGTGTCCAAGATGACTGCTAAATTCTTTGCTTATAAGAATAAATGGATTGTAGCGCTATTCATAGAGATCAGGAAAGCTGAGTAAAAAAACATAACTGAAGGAGAATATCATATTTTTTGTTTGTTTGATTCCTATATTTGAATGCTTTGAGATTGCCAGGAAGGTATATCAAAGAAGGGACCTGTGAAAATGCATGCTATTTCTGAATAGATAATCATACTTGAAGTCATAAAAGTGAAAGAATATATAAGAGATTAGGAGAGATACTAACATTAAGCTTAACCAGCTCCTTTATTTCATGGCCCACAGGGATAAGCTTGACAAAGATACAGTGAAGTAAGAAGAAAATCAAAAGTCATTGTTGTAAGAAATTCAAATGGTGATACTGTCCCAATGCAAGTTAGAAAATAGAGATAGCTGTAACTGAGAAGCAGACTAATAAGAGAATTAAAAACATTCTTTGGATTTAGAGACAGTACTGCTGAACTTCTCTCAGATGAGGTGCCTGATGCCAAATCAGAGTTTGAGGAGGAAGAGACAGTAAATGAATGCAGCAATTAAATGCATTTCTTTTGAGAAAATTGTATTAGAATTTTTTTCTTCATATTTTGGTGAAATGATGCTCGGATTCACAGCAATACTAGAAACATGACTATTAATATAGATTCACGCTTCTAATTTACCACTCTACTACCACTTTGCTTTGAAATTTGCAGTTTTTGTCCTTAAAGACTGATTGCAACAAGCATCATAGACTATAAGAAATGTAAGCCACGGATTTGAATCCCAAATCTATCACTGACTAGCTGTAAACCTTGAGTAAGCTACTTAAACTCTCTAAGCGCTTATTATCTCAATATAAAACATTACTAATAAAACCTGCCACAAAGAACAACTGCTTAGGAATTAGAAAGATTACACATATAAAGTGGCAAATAAAATGCCTAGCACACAAGAAATGATTAAATGACAGCCATTTAAAATACTGAAAACAGACACCCTTTCTCTTTGTCTTTTTCTTCTACTGTCAATACTTATGTTTGGGTTTTCACCAACTTTTTCATGGTTTATTTCACTTCACCCCTTCATCTACCTCATGGTTACCACGATGAACTTTCTAAAAGGGAATTATTATCATATTGCTGCCCTGCTTACTGCTCTTAAAATATTTCAATACTTACCCCTAGCTTTCAGAATACTATTGGTCAAAGTTCTCAGATTATTATTCAAGATTCATCATGTCCTGATATTTGGCCTAAAATCCTAGCTCTATTTGCTTTCTCTTTTCCCACATGAACACTTTCACATAAAACACACAGACTTTATTCCTTACACTATCGCACAGATAGTCCCTACTGTTAAGAGAGTTCTAACTATTCCTTCATCAAACCTAAACTTAAGCCCTTTTGTAAAGATTTTCTTGAACCCAATTGATGGGTATTTTCTCTACATTCCAACAGCATCCTATGCATTTTTCTTATGTAGTGGGTTAAAGGCCAGACATTGGAGCTAGAATACCTGGTTTCAAATATTGGCTCAGACATTGATTAGGTGTGTGCATTAAAGCTAATTACTTTGTTTCTGTGACTCACTTTTCCCCCTCTGTAAAGTGAAGATTACATTTAAAAGGGTTATTATTTTGAATTGTTGTAAGGAATAAATAAGTTTATACATATAAAATGTTTAGCTCTCTGCATTAGCTGTTAACACAGTTATCATGATAGCCCACTCCAGTATACTATAAGCTCCTTGGAACCAAAGGCCTTCTGTTATTTGTTTTATAGCACCAATATGTTCTAATTTCTCTGATGCTTATTGCTGCTCAATAAACAATGAATAATGAAACAAATGGGTGTACTAAAGAATAAATTTAACCACATTGCATTCGAGGTCTGAAAGCACCAATATGATAAAAGGAGTAGTTTGGTTACGGAGAAAAATATCTTCCTGTGTATTAAAAAATGATGAAAAGTATCTTTCTGGGTTGCTACATACTTACATCCCAGTATTTACTGTTTGCTGAAGAAATAAACATTATTGTAAATACCAACAATGAGCATTCCCCAAGCCCCATGTCAGGATCAGAATGCATACTATCTCTCTAAATAAATAAATAAACATGTTTTTAAAAATCTAGTTTGCATTTTAAAATAGATCCTATTAAATGTTTTAGCTGTGTTTACATGAAATACTTGAGTATTAATTAAACATACTATGAAGAGCCCAAAATATATAACTAGTGACACACTGTGGTCTACTAAAAGTAGCAGTGGGCTTCCTGAATAAAGAATGGAATGAAAATGAAAATTTTAATGAAAAATGCATTGCTTTGGTGTCTTTACTTATTTTGTGTAATCTGAATTGGGCTCAGCAGTTCAGAGCATATTTTCTAATTGTCTCCAGTAATCTAATTCTTGGGAAACTTATAACTGAACATCTTAGAAGGTTTTGCTTTGCCCAAACAAAACAAACTGACTAGTGACCATAAGGTACCTCTCTGACTCAGTTCAAATAGCTGACCAGAATAATCAGGTCAACACATTACAGCTTACCTATGTGAAACACACTAAATGCTTCCCAATTCCATATTATAACCACCTTTCCTCATTCTAGACAGTTTTGCAAAGGAAAGTGCAGAATCAAAATTTTTAATTTGAGAAAACAGAAGCATGATCCATAAAACCAAAATAGTAACATGAACATTTTAAAATCATCACCTATTGATATCTAGGACTATATATAGCCCTTTGAAGATTCTTTTTCACAAATATTTCTTTTATATGAAATCTGCCTATAACCTAGTTGACATGGACTCTTGCTTCAAAATAGAATGACCTGATGTTTCCCCTTACTTTTCCTTTGAACATTTGAAACTTCTGATCAATTTAATCCCTACCATTTGCTTCATGTATTCTTCATTGTCCCATACTCACCTTCCAGATCTGACCTTAAACATTACTCCACTAGTACTGACCTTATTTTTTTTTTCAAATTTGACTCACTCTGCTCCTTTGAATTATGCCTGCTGTGACCCCTCACTCCAGCCTGTTGAATAAAGAAGAGACAATTTTTAAAGACTGTGAATAGTTTAAATAGGAGTACACTTCTAGACATTAGGTATGTGTATTAAATTACTTTTCCCCCAGATTTTGAACTTACTGATTTAAGCATTAAAACTGAAAATCAAAGTTAGATATTTACCTCAAACACCAAAATGCATTTTAAAAAAATTACTTTGCAGGAGTTTGAAAACTTGAGAATTATTCTATTAGATATTTTAACTTTACTGAAGCATTGATTGAATTTAAGAACATTCTAAATACACTATGGACACCTAACTGGGTCTGTAGTCAAAAGAGTTGATCAGAAACATAGTTTAGGGAATGTTATATTTTAACCATCCTTGTAATTAGTACTAACAGATTTAGTTTGAGCTAATCATGTGACTACTAATATTAAGCAGGTTTATTATGTCTAACTCAAAATCAACAGTGATTCTGACAGAATCATTAAAACCTTTTGTCTGCCCAAGCAATATTGAGAAAGAAGAACAAACCTGGAGGTATCACTATCCCAGATCTCAAGATAAACTACAAAGCTATAGTAATAAAAACAGTGTGGTAATGGCACAAAAATAAACACATAAATTAATGAAATGTGATAAAGATCCCACAAGTAAACCCACACTTATATGCCCAGTTTATACATTAGGGAAAAGATAGTCTTTTCAATAACTGGTGCTGGGAAAACTAGACCACTTTCTCACACCATACACAAAAGTAAACTGAAAATGGATTAAAAATCTAAATATGAGTCCTGAAACCATAAAAATCCTAAAAGAAAACAGAAGCAGTAAGTTTTTGGACATCAGACTTAGTAACATAGGTCTCCTGAGACAAGGGAAACAAAAGCAAAAATAAATTCTTGGGACTACTCTAATAAGCTTTTGCAGAGCAAAGGAAACCACCAACAATACAAAAAGAGAATCTACTGAATGGGAGAGGATATTTGCAAATGAATCCAATAAAGTGTTACTATCCAAAGTATAGAAAAAACTTAAGCAACAAGTACCTCCACTTCCAAAAAAAATCTAATTCAAAAATGGGCAAAGTCCCTGAACAGACATTTTTCCAAAGAAGACATACAGATGGCTCACAGATACATTAAAAAATGTTCCATGCCACAAATTATCAGGGAAATGCAAATCAAAACCACAATGAGATATCATCTCATACTTGTCAGAATGGCTAGAATCAAAAAGACAAGAAATAACAAGTATTGGTAAAGATGTGGAGAAAAGGGAACCCTTGTGCACTGTTGGTGAGAATGGAAATTGATACAGCCACTGTGGAAAACAGTATGGAAATGCCTCAAATTAAAAATAGAAATACTATACAATCCAGTAATTTTACTACTGGGCATTTACCCAAAGAAAATAAAAACACTAATTCAAAAAGTTATATGTACCTCTATGTTTATTGCAGCATTGTTTACAATAGCCAAGATATGAAAGCAACACAGGTGTCCACTGATAGATGAATGAAGAAAAGGTGATGGTGTGTACACACACACAGGAATATTACTCAGCCATAAAAATGAGATCTTGCCTTTTGTGAAACCATGGATAGATGCAGAAGATATTATGCTTTATGGTAAGTGAAATCAGTCTAAGACAGACAAATGCCATTAATTTACATATAGGATCTAAAATACAAAACAAACAAAAACCAGAAACAGACCCATCCATACAGAAAACTAATGATTGCCAGAGGGGAAGGGCATGGGGAGTGGGCAAAATGGGTGAAGGTGGATGGGACACACAGGCTTATAAGTTATGGAATGAATAATTCATGGAATAGAAGGTACAGCATAGGGAATATAATCAATGGTATTGAAATGGCATTTTATGGTGACAGGTGGTAGCTATACTTGTAAACATATCATAATATATAGACTTCTTGAATCACTATGCACGAAACTAATGTAACATTGTGTGTCAAACATACTTCAGTAAGAAATTTCAAAAATATAAAAGATTAATATGAAATAAGTCAGCCTAGATCCAGCAGTAATATGGTATTTCACATATGTGACTCTTTATCAGCACTCATCCCTAGCTAAATAAAGGATGTTGGGCAAGTTATCACTTATTGTACCCCCGTGTCTCAATTTCCAGTAGTTATAAACTATATAGTGAAAACAGTCCACAAAAACAGATGTGTAAAATATAACTTTGTAACCACAATTACTGTGACATTCTATGAATGCCAAAAATGCTCAACTCTACCAATACATGGTAAATAAATAAATGACTTCTGTTTTAAAATCAGTCTCTTAGCATTCTACCTCCTATACATATGATCACCAGGCACACTCAAATATTCACAGATGTAGTTCTTAATTTCTCTCTGAGTCATCTAAATCCTAGGGTGAAGTTATATATAATCCCAGCATTAGAAGGCAGACATCTGGTCCTCATGCCACTTTCTGGCTGGTCTGCATCAAAATGTAATTCACCTCCATGTGGCCCACACTATTTTCATGGCCTTTACTGACCCAGTTCATGGCCTCATACTAGGTGTTAATGGTCAGAATTCTACAATCTGCCTCCTCTTTGCCCCAACTATAATTCTTTTTCTGGCACCTTGATGTCCCCAATAATTCTGAATTTTCATGGGGGCTGGGTACTCAGGAACATTGGTTATCTTTCTACATTACCCTAGAAGTTCAAGACATTGTATAGTTGACCTCATACTCATCTAAGAATCTCCTGGGTGCCATTTTGGACAATGGGCTTTCCCATAAGGCTTACCACTTTTTATATTATTCTGTGGGAAGCTAAGCAATTAGTCTTCTCATATCTAGGGATTTACTTCATCTCCTCAAGTCTTTGGGCTTAGTCCAAAAAACAGGGGATGGGCAGTTCCCAAAGAACCATTGTTTCTAAAGTCTAGTCACATTCCTTTGAGATCTCTATTCCGGTATGCTAATCAGTTTAAACCTCAGCTTCCTACTCTAAAATACCAACTCTTGGCTCAAATTCCAACAGGCTCTGGCTCTTCATATTTGAATGAAAGCTTCTGGGAGTGAAAGGAAAATAAGTACAGTTTTCTGTCTCGAGCATGAATTTCTTGCAATCAAAAGTTCATAGGTTTACAGATACTCAAGGTGAAGAATTGGACTTCTTGCTTTGTTTTTTTTTTTTCCCCTTTTGTTTTACACTTATCTTGTCTGTTCTGAATATATACTTTGTCGAAACTCCTCCCTGTTGCTTCAAATACTGAGTTCATTAGAAAGGAGTGGAAAAATACAATTTCAATGTCAGAAGTTTGCCCAGTGCACTTGTCACTACTGAAGAATTTTAGCAGATGAGAGCATGAGTGTCTAATAACCCACTCTCCTGTGCATTCTGCCACTGTGGTTCTGTCCACGTAGTTTCCTTTTCAAGTCTTTCCCTCTAAGTTTGTATATCAGAGTATCAAAGCCAAACTATCCTAAGCTCATGCCTCTCCCCTGAAGCATTTCCAATCAAATATAGGTTCTTCTTCACCAGAAATTATTAGGGCATCATATCTGTACCAGTGTCACAAAATAGAAAGTTCTTTTATATTGGAATTTTTTTGATGGGTGGTGGTGGTATAAGTCTTCCTTTCTTAATAATATTTTAAGTTCCTTAAATGTCTTTACTATGTCTGAGTCTTATATTACTAGTGGTTAATAAAGTGTCTTGCTTAATGTTGGGAGCTATCTGAACTCACCGGTAGAGTGAAAATTCCTGGTGAGGCTATGGCAAGTTTGCACGGTCTCTTGCCCCCAGACAGCTCCCAAAATCTACCCTCCTGAAACTTTCATTTCTGTTTGGGCACCAAACCTCGGTGTGCTTTACTGATTAGTGTCAGGAGTTGCCTGTCCCTGAGGTGTGATTGCACCTGGTCAGGGAAAAGATGAGTAAACTAGATGCACCCTAATGTGACTAAGACAAGCAACATATAATTTTCCCCAAAACAATTAACTGATAACTGACTACGTTCTGGGCCTGGAAGCCTTTGTAAAAGTCACTAATGCAACAAAATGTATCAATCATCTTTGGGACTGTGAGAGCAGGCATTATGTCTCCTGAGAACCCTGTTTTTCTGGGAACTTTCTCTTAGAGTTATAAACAGCTAATGATCCTTACTCATAAAAAACTGACCTTTACTAAACAATGCTGTCTGCCTCTTAGTTAAAGGTCACTTCCTTAAAGCTAGACCTGAGGTTTTGTAAAAAAAAAAAAAAAAATACCTGCCCTTCCCATATGACAACATGAGTGCCTGTAGCTAAGTTTTTTATGACAATCATTGCTACTAGAATTGTAACTTCTGCAGAACCCATGTCCTGGTAAATTATAAAAATTATCTATGAGAAATCATTTACTGCTCTTTCTGGTCCTTGTACCTTTCACCATAAATAAAGTGAGAGAATCAGAGCAGAGATGCCTGCCTGGTGATCAGAAAGAAACTCGAGGCTCTCTCACTCTCTCTTGCCAACACCGTCCATCCTTCTGGGGAACCCCTAACCTGCTAGAGCAGGACTCTAGCACTTAAATAATATTTATATGTACATACTTATATATTTAATACTTATGATTATATCTGAATGAGATACTGTATCAGTTTACTTCACAAATGGATCAAATCATTTAGCTTTTGGGGGAAGAGCACTGGGTGTTGTATGGAAACAAATTTGACAATAAAGTAAAAAAATAAAAATAAAAAAAAATCATTTAGCTTTTACCAGAGCCTATTAGAATATATAACCTGTATTTCAATATTAGAATACATAATTCTGCATTCATTTTCTAGGACTGTTACATAAGCATCACAAACAGGATGGCTTAAAAGAACAGAATTTTATTTTCTGTTTTATTCCTGTTTCTGGAAACTTTATTCTTGTTTCTGGAAACAAGAATTCCAAAATCAAGGTATCAGTAGGGCCATGCTTCCTCTAAAACATGTAAGGGAGAAATATTTCCTTTTTCCTAGCTTCTGATGGTTGCCATCAATCCTTAGTCTTGTTGGGTTTGCAACTGCATTACTCCAATCTCTGCCTCTATTATCATATGACTTTCTCCCAGTCTTTTCTGTCTTCAATTAGGCAGTTCTCCTCTCAGTGTCTATCTCTGTCCAAATTTCTCTTCTTATTAGGACAACAGTCATATTGAATCAGACTACCCTACTGACCTCATCTTAACTATATCTGCAAATACCCTATTTCCAAATAAGGTCACACTCCACAAGTAGGATGGATTTGTACTTCAGCATATCTTTTTGGAGTGTGGACATATATCAAGTTATAACATCAGATAATAATGCTTGGTCCATAGTAGCTATTCAAAATATATTTGAAAAATGGAAGAAATTTGTCTATACATGAAGTATTTTCGTAATTTAACAGCACCTAATTTATACATGCCAGCTAACCAATATGTGTGAATCTTGCATTTAACCAAATGCTCCATTTAAATTGAAATAAGTCTTCCCCTATATTATTGCCTAGTTCTTTTTCTTCCTGAAACAGTCCTTCATTTTTATTTTAAAGCTTTTGATCTGAAGCTAACTGCTATTGTGACTTTCCTGTTAAAGGTCCAAGTCAAATCCATTTAATCAGTAATAGAATTGGGGCCATTAATCTATTTCATTACAAATCACAGAGAAAAATCAAACCCAAAAGAAATAAAAAATGATGTTCTACAATACATTCACTTGCTTCTCTTAACCTAAGCCCTTGGGTCAGCTATTCAATTTCATTGCAAATGAATTTAAGATAATTCCTATTTATCAACCTTACAATATGTCTAGATAGTTGTTGAAGCATCTCTATGAAATACGCCACTATATTGACTTAAAAATATTAAAAACCTAGCAGTGAAAACTGAAACAGCATTGCACCACATAAATGGTATGTGTGGTTATTGATAATGATATAAAAATTCAAGGGCGAGTCATCAATATTTCAGACCAATGATATACGATTTGTTATCTCAATCAGAACTGCTTTCAACAAAAGAGTGAATGATTAAAATATTATCATATTCCCACTACAAAACACTAAACTCCCACAATATTAAATTCTATCCAATGGTATCACTTACATTTGATATTACTTTTAAGATGCCATTCAAAATGCTTTATAGCTACTGCAAGGTATGCATAATGGCATTTACAACATAGCAATGCATGAGAAAACGGCACAAGGATAATGTTTGATATAAATAATTTTGAAAGCATTTTCATCTGTGAGCATAATGTTAGCCTTAAAAAGTCCACAAATAAATTAGTGTCTTAGAGTTTCACATTAATTCTGTACCTTAGTGAGAAAATATATTAGCTAAGAGTGAAAAAGAGGAATTACACATAAATACACTTTATAACAATTCTGGGTGTTTTTCATACTACAAGACAAAAACAATAAGTGACTGAGATATTTCTAAACATTTTATTTCACTAAGTATATACTGTTAATAAACATAAAAATTTGAAACCTCAATGATAAAAAAAACTGAAATCTGTTATGTGAAAGTGATTTGCTTCCATACCTTACCTGTCCCCTACTTCCAGGTCTCTAGTACCTGTGGACACTCTTGCCTCTGTCCCTAGTATATAGAAATTCTCACTTTTCATCAGCATGGCTCTTTGGAACTTTTACCTTATAAAATAAAGCCATCACCTAAAAACCAACCAGTATATGTTCTTGTTGTTGTTGTTTTCTTTTCCTAAGTAATACTGTGTATGTTCTAATGATGGCTTGGATATTTACTACCATTTTAACATCATATAGCTTATTCTTTTTGTTACCTCACTTGTAAAATTAATCATTCATGCAGTACTATTGAGATATTATAAAGCAGCCAACAATAGATCAGCATATAGTATATAATGAACAAATAATAGCCCCCCTTTCTTAGCCACATCTAGTCCAAACAGCATTTCAAAGAAAACAGCCTATTTTTACTGAATTACTATACTGAAAATGAGTAACATCCATTCAGTGTTAGCCCAAGTGGTTCCTGAACACAGCTCTTACTCATGCCTAATTTATGCCACTTTCCTTTCCCACAATGACTCTTCCATGTTTTGTCAACTCCCATATATCTTCAATCCATCCTCAAGTGATATGTTCACATTCTATTTTTCCTAATAAAACTAGGCATGCACATTCCACCTCAAAATTGCATTTATAGTTTTACCCATCCTCCTTGCTTTCTTCAGAAGAGTAATCAGCTGCACTAGAATGCCCTTCCCCTAGTATCTATACAGCTAACTTCTCATCTCATTTACATCTTTGCTCAAATGTCCTCTATGCAATGAGGCTACCTCAAACCCCATTTAAAATTGAAACCCCTAACTCATTCATTCAAAAATCTTCATGATTTTTTCTTATTATACTGTTTCATACCATATGTTATCCACAGACTAACTACATAGTCTACATATTCACTAGATCTAATGCTAGTCCTGCTAAGAAAAAGTGAGCTCCTCCAAAAAAGAGGGATCCTTCTACATTTCTTCAGTAAAGAATGCTGGGCACATAGTTATATATTTAGTTTATATTCAGTAACTATTCACCAGATAAAGGAATGACTATCTTTCTCTTAGGCTACCAATATGTTCTCTAACCTTTAAGGAAAAACATATTTAACATTTTATAAAAATCTTAAAATAGAGAAATTATGTATTTGTTAAAAAGTATTTCAGAAGTAATACAAATATATTTGTCTTAAAACTGTATATGAGCTCAGTTGAACTCTTGAAAGTCAAACAGGTAGGGGAGGGAGTTGGAGAAGGAGGGATTCTGAGAGATAGTGAGATTTCATCTTGGAAATCGAAAAAGCAAAATCCAAATCTATAAAACAATTATCTATCAAACTAAGTGGTTCAGAGATTAAAAAGAAAAGAAGAGCAATATTTTATAATTCTATTTAAAACAAGCAAAAGGGGTCAGGGATTTATAAAATAGAGTCAAATTTGAGCCGATGGAGGGCTAGGAGGTTCCAACACCTGTCTTCCCCACAAATACAATAAATAAACAACCACAATCTGATGAAAATGGCTTTGGAAAACTTTGGACTAAAATCAAGAATCAACTGTTCTTGTGATAAATCCTAAGAATTGCCACACAGAAAAGTATAGGAAGCATTTTATATGTGTAACCCCATTCCCTAGTTCAGAGCAGCTCACTGCCACGGAGGGGTTCTCTCAGAGGGATTATACCCCAAGGGGGAAAAGGAGACCAGTAGAATCCCCAGTGAGCCTCACTGCGATGGACATTTGGTTCCTTTGCCACTGAGGAGCCCCACAGTCATTACCAACACCGAAACCCAGCTGACAGTGCTACTGAGTCCTCGCCGGTGTGACTCTTCTCAGGGCTAGAGCTATTGCTGCAATGAGCCCTGCCCCCAGGTGCCCTAGTGGCTGCTGTGGTGTCCTCCACTGCAGCTGCAGCTGTAGTTCTGCACCAGTCCCCAGGTCCCAAATTGTCACGTTAACCATTACCAGGCTAGGCTTCTACTGCTCTACACCCCATGCTTGGGTCCTAAATCGGGGCTTTGTTCCACCATCACCAGGCTGCATTACTGTAAGCCTGTGCCCCATTCCCAGATTTCTAAGTGATGTCTATGGTGTTACATTACCAAGGCTGCACTGCTGCTCCTCTGTGCAACTGCCTCCTAGGGCCAGAATTCAGACTGTGACACACCATCCCTAGGGTATGCTTCTCTGCACCCTGCCCACTGGGACAAGTCTCTGCTGCACACTGTTATCCCAGAGCCAATATTGATGCTCTTCTTGCCCCCCAGAGCCTCTATCACTACAAGAGCCCCACAGACAGAGAACTGAGCTCCATGGGAGATCTGCACACTCACACCTCAGACACTGGCAGTAGTACTTCTGTGCTCCAAAACTGAGAAGCTTTGGTAGTTCTCTGTGGGTATCTAATTAGGATCCTGGCTGCACTGCTAATCTGAGTGGCAGCATGCCATATCTGGCACCAAGAAGGATTACCTTGTCTAGAACTTCCTTCCAAAGAAAAAAAGGAGGACATGAGGACACCGGGAGCCTTTGCTTCTGAGGACTTTCTATAGTAATGTTGGACTTTCCACCAGTGCTACCTACAGGACTTCCACATCCTTGACTACAGAAGAGCCCAGTCTTTGCTGATGTTGACCTCAACTGATGGAGCTGCACAGACCTTCCAGGAATCAACATGCTGCAATTCACACAAGTAGCACCCTCACAGCCACCTTTAAGTCATTGAAGACAGTCCCCCAAAAACCTAGAAGGGATGATATTCCTTCAAATGCACAGACATCAATTCAAAACCGTTATAAACATGAAATAAAAACAGGGAAATATGATACTGCCAAGCAACACAATAACTTTTTAATAACTAAACACTAAAAAGT
Source organism: Helogale parvula (assembly GCA_004023845.1). Classification (NCBI taxonomy): domain Eukaryota; kingdom Metazoa; phylum Chordata; class Mammalia; order Carnivora; family Herpestidae; genus Helogale; species Helogale parvula. The sequence continues at coordinate 674 of PJEM01015854.1, read as the reverse complement.
GGAAACCTGTCAGTTGCCTGAAAAAGGAGTCAAAATAATTATTTTAAGCAAATTCAATGAAATTCAAGAGAATTCAGACAACTCAATAAATACAAAAACAATGAATAAACAAAATGAGAAGTTCAGCAATCAGAGAAATCATAAAAAAAACATTTTGGATGGGAAGAATACAGTAAATAGTATTAAAAATATAATAGAGAACTTCAACAGCTGGGTTAATCAGGCAACAGAAATAATCTCCAAAAGAGAAGACAGATATCTTGATATTATCCAGTCAGAGGAGAAAAAAAATGAGAATGAAGAAGAGTGGGTTTCAGCTCAAGATGGCATTGGAGTCTCCTGAAACATCACCTCCTCCAAGAACACACTGAATCTCCAGGTACATATGGAACAATTACCTCTGAAAGAAATCCAAACTAGCTGAGTCTCTGCTATGCATCAGGTGAACAAAAAACCACCATATTGAAATGCTTAGGAAAGGCTGAGACACATACTCAGGAGGAAACATAACTCCCAACTTCTTGAGCAGTGAAAGATTTGGATCCCAAATCTGGTTCCCAACTTAAAAAGTTTTTTAATGGTTTTTTTTTTTTTTTTTTTTTTTTTTTTTGAGAAAGAGGTCGACAGAAAGTGCAAGTGGGAGAGGGGTAGAAAGAGAGGAAGACACAGAATTC
>PJEM01015853.1:17398-28293 GCA_004023845.1 Helogale parvula | reverse complement strand
GACATGGGGCTCGATCCCATCAACCATGAGATCATGACCTGAGCTGAAATTAAGAGTCAGCTGCTGACTGAGGCCCGCAGGCGCCGCGGAGGAGTCACTTTCTTAAATGGGCACGTTACACCCAGACATGCAGTGTGTTTACTGGAGGCTACTTAGTAAGAGCTCATCTAAGGCCAGGAGTGGTGTAGACAGTCTCTGCCGAGGGACCTGGAACCTGGGAGAGAAGGCAGGAAGCAGGGAACCTTAGAGGGTGCGGTGGCCTCAGATAGAAATAACAAGGCCCACTTCTTTACACGGGCACACACACTAGACATGCTTCCCAGCTGCTTGCCTTGCTCACACTTCCCTGAAAGTGTGTCCCTCGGCGTGGTTTGCCAGTCTGCAAACCGCGGGTGCCGACTCTCCAAGGCGAGGGAAGCACAGAATTCGAGAACAGGCGTTTGCTCACATTTACAGCAATTTGACACTGTCATCTTACGTCTACAGACTCTTAGTGGTAACAGGCGTAGAAATTTGGCCTTATAGCTTGCACATCACTTTTCTGGTTGTATCATTTTCTAGTATTTTTTATTAATTGGAAGTGCAATGAATTGGGGGAAAAGAAAAAAAAAAAACCTTGAGTTTTTCACCCGATGATTTGCAAAATGCAGGTCTTAATGGATAGACGATTTTCTATCCCCAGAGGCCATTACAAAAATTAATACACAGCAGAGCTCCAGTAAATGTTGGTAACTCTAACATGAGCTTTTATTTTTTTTTAGTTTATTTATTTTGAGAGAGAGAGAGAGAGAGAGAGAGAGAGAGAGAGAGAGAGACAGAATCCTAAGCAGGCTCCATGCTGTCAGTGCAGAGCCTGATGCAGGGCTCGATCCCATGAAACTGTGAGATCACAACCTGAGCCCAAATCAAGGGTTGGACGCCTAACTGGCCGAGTCCCCCAGGTGCCCCAAGCATGAGCTTTGAATGTGATTCCAACACCTCTGCTCACCCCTAACTTCTGTTGGGGAGGAGGAGAACAAGAAGAAACGGATTTACCATGGAGCCCTGTCTCCTAATATGCTCATTCTTAGGCCTCACAATAATCCTTTGAGGAAGTGTAAGTGGAGACATTTTACAGAGGAGAAAAATCAAGGACATGCAGGTTACCCAGCTCAAAAGGGGTGGAGCCAGGTTTCAATCCTCAGAGTGGCTTCCTTCTTTTTGTCGGCATGCCTCTGCTCAGCCAAGACTCTGAGCAGGTAGTGAGTGCCCTCCGTGTTCTAGACACAGCGCGAAGCTCCTTGCAAGCCGCCTTCATTTAGCTCTTTACCAATGAAGACTTTTAGTCATGGGTTGTTTAACTGCTGCGAGAAAAACCGGACCAGCCAGTGTCTGACTCCCATCCTGTTCAGCAAGAGGCAGTGTGGCCCAGCAGTTCCTTTTGGGTTTCAGAGCTGAACAAACCGTGTTCGTCTCCTCCGGGAACAGGGAAGGCACAGCTGCCATGTACGGCTGTGCAGGCAGTGCACTCTACACGTCAAGGATCGCCGTTTACATCATCATCTATGTAACGGAGCCCCCCAGAGTTGTGCCCTGCGTAACCTGCATGGCTGCATCAACGGGCCCAGCTGGGAAAGGCTGCAGAGTGGGAAACCTGCTGTTCAGAACAGTCCCAGATGCACTTTTCAGAAAACACACCAACTCCACCCTGCTCTCAGCAGAGAGTGCCTCCACGCACTCCCCCTGGTGCCCCTATTGTGCTGCCCGGGGTGCAGGTCACTGGTCAGAAACAAAGCAAGATGAGCTTGTGATACACCCTTTGTTGGCCCTTTAATCTCTGGCTCACTGTGCTTTCATGAGATGTGAAAGTAGATTATGGGCTGTGAAACACCATAGAGCTCCGTTAGGTAATGATTAAAACACAGCAAATGCTGCCAATGATAATAAAGGAAGAATGAGGTCATAGGAAAACTTACTCACGTTTCAGCTACTCGTTGTTTTAGAAGATCCAGATTCCCCGAGAAGAACAAAACCAGCATTTGTTCTTATTGAGATCTCGATTGGCCTCTCTGAGTGGACTTGGCGTGGACTGCGCATCCAGTAAATGCTGACAGATGAGGGAAGGAAGGAAGGGAAGGTTAAACGATTGAATAAATGAAGTCGCAGGGACAGCAGAAACTGGGAGCTTGTGGCCCGGCTGTAATATTTTTGGAGAGGTAGATGGGCGCAGACTCCGGGATGGTGCCTTTTTGGGTGTAAATTGCCGGTCATGGACATCAGTGTTGCTCAAGACCCAAGTGTATGTCCAGCGCTGCGTTAGGGGCTTGTCCACATGCTGGTTCATTGAAAACCTCACCAGCCTCACAGTGTAGTTACCGTGATCTGCATCTTACAGGTTTAGTAGCCAGTTCAGGTTCACACTCATAAGTGGCAAGTACAGGATCTGAACATCATCCCACATGACTCCAGGACCTACACTTTTCTGTCCTGTCTGTTAAACCAAGCAACCCCCCCCCCCCCCGCCAAAGTTACACAGAGATCAACACCCCGTTTGGAATCGTGGGCTTTCTGGGGTCTTGGGTTCCTGACCCTCCTCCCCGCCTTGTGTCTGTTGTTAGGGTTTTGCTTTTCCTGAGAAGCGCCGCCTTCTCCACAGGCCTGGCCAAGCTTTGGCTCCAGGAGCAGGGGTGGGAGGTGGAACCGTGGGTCCTGTGACCCAGCCCACTCAGCTCCATGTTTTTTTGGGCATCAAGGTATTGCTGTTGCCTGAAAGCGGCCACCCCTTAGATCCAGGGCCAGGCTCATGGCTGAGAAGGGCTATTAATAAATCAATGTGCACAGATCAGAAAATCATAACAAGAGCTTTCTTCGAAAAGGGGGAGGAAGAAAAGAGGAAGGAAGGAAGGAAGGAAGGGAAGAAGGAAGGAAAGAAGGAGGCTTAAATTTCCAGAGTTCATCATTGAATTATTGGCTTCACCTTTTTCCTTCAATGATTAGTGGTAGAAGACATTGGGGAGAATGAGGATTCAGGGTCATGAAAAAAAAGAGAAAACCCCCGCTTTTTGTCCTGTCACTTGACGCCACGGGACACTGAGGTGGGGCTGCAAGCTGCTGGCGGGTGTTTGGTTGTTGCTGTTAATGTGACTTCAAAGCTCTGGAAGTCAGAGCAATAGGCCTGGAGAGGAATGCACTTGCAGGGGGGACGGGCGGGCGGGGTGTGCGGGTCAAGGGGGGGAGGAGGAGTCTCGCCAAGTGTCAACACTGTTCAGTCTTTCAACCTGTCAGCTTGTTGCCACCGCTTCTGCCAAGGCCCGGAGCTCTCCCTGTGGCCCCCGTGTCACCTCGAATCTGACTTTATGTTTCCAGGGCACGGCTCGTTAGCCCCCGCCCTCTTCTCTTCTGCTTCTCTGCTGACCCACGATCCGTTGCTTTCACTGCCAGGGCGGCAGGGCCAGGGCAGAGCCTGGGCCCTGATGCCTCACTCACATCACAGAGGGCCCTGCGCTGAGTCCACAAACGGGGGCTGCCTGACGGTGCAGGGTGACCCCCCGACCCCCTTCCTGCACCGCCACAAGGAGGCAGTGGCCTGGGTGTGGTATCTCATCTGGGGTGTTTGTTTCCTCAACAGTAAATTCTTCTAGGATTTGAGGCCAAGCGACAGAAGAGTGAGTGGGCCTCTTACCTACTGATGCTGCGCAGAAGCTGGGAGGCCCCAGGGGTTTCCGTTTGTCATGCTCAGTACTGGTGGGGGTTTGAACACGCTGCCCTTATGTTTCAGTTCCTCCGACTGCATTGTAAAGACGTCTCTCCCAGCTCCGTAATGCTTAGACACACGGTGAGGTCTTCTGGTTTTTTTGTTTTTGTTTTTGTTTTTTTTTACTGTGTGCTCTTAGTCCTTCATTCTTTTTCAGGGTTTCAGACCAGCACGTGCGTGTGCTCTGTGTTTGAGACCCGACTGTGCCCACAAGCCTCCCGTTTGCTGCCTACCGATGGCTCCTGCAAAGCCTGACCTTCCGGCCTCTGTGCGGAGGGCGGGTGCTGTGCAGCTTACCACCGGCATCGTCCCTTTTCCACCAACCAAGGAGTTGGGGCAAAAAAGGACAATCCCATGGTTGTTCGTGGATGAGATTCTGCCTTCAAATAACCCAGGATGTCAGAGGCCTTCCTATCTGTTGGATTTAATCCTCTGGAAACTTTCCGCTCATGGTTCTGGGCTGTTGCTAAAGCAACTGACCAAGTGTTTACATGCTGATTAGAAGCTTTAAAACTCACATAGGATCTGGTTCATGGGGCTTTGGGGTCCTGCCTTCACTCCTTTGACTTGGAAACCTTTTTCTGAAGCAAACTTGAGGGTGTGGTGGGTAGATTAAAGAGGACCGCATTCGTCCTGCTGTTCCTCTCCTGAATCTTATTTTCTTCCCCTTGAATCTGGGGGGCCTTGTGACTTGCTTAACCAGCAGAAGGCACCAGAAATGATACTCGGGGCCACCGATGGCCAGGTCATAAATAAGCCTTGCGGATTCAGCCGGGACCTCTTAGAGTGCTTGTTCTGGGGACACGTCCTCTGGGAACCCAGGCACTAAAGCCCTGTGGAGAGAGCATATGCAGGTGATTCCTTTAACAGGCTCCAGGTGAACAGCCTTTCCAGCCCAGGCTCCAGGCTGGGATAAAGGGGCCTCCTTGGAGCAAACCCACTGGCGCCCCCTGCAGGTGTCATTCCACATAATAGATGACTCACCCAGCTAAACCCATCTTGATTTTCTTACCCACAAAATTGTGAATGAAGGCAAATGGCCTTTTATTCAAAATGCTGAGGTAGTTTGGTGTATAGCTATAGGTGACCGGAACACTCGATGTACAGAGATGTGAGTTCTTGGGAATATGAGGTGCTGAGAAGGGTCAGTGCACCGAATCAGAAGGGAAACGAAGTGGCGGGCTCTGCGCCACCTACTTACAATGTCTATGCCACCTGATATCCACCCCCCTCCTCATTGCTTGGAGTCCTGCCAGTCGGATTAACTAATTTCCCAATTCAGGGTTCCACTGGATCTTTTGGGTCAGCTTCAGAGTGGCTTTAGAGGGGCGTCTGGGTGGCTCAGTCGGTTAAGCATCTGGCTTCAGCTCGCTCAGGTCATGATCTCACAGTTTGTGGGTTCGAGCCATGCGTCGGGCTCTGTGCTGACAGCTAGCTCAGAGCCTGGAGCCTGCTTCAGATTCTGTATCTCCCTCTCTCTCTGACCATCCCCTGCTTGCCCTGTTTCTCTCTGTCTCTCAAAAAATTAAAAAAAAAAAAACAATAACAAAGTGGCTTTAGAAAATGCAGAAGCAGAGATTTTGAGGCTTGGGGTGGTTGGACCTTGGAGTTGCGTCTTTGCCGGGTTTTACCGGGCAAATCCCTGTGGTCACAAGGTCGGTGAGATGAATGAGGCAGGTCTGGCCATGAGAGTTCCACCCTGGGCTACGAGGAGGGATGTGGGCTCAGTGCCATGTGTCAAGTACAGTCGCCCCACAGCAACTTCCTACGGTTCAGAGTCGAAGCTAGCACCGGGCGCAGTGGGAGGGAGCCTTATCAGCACTTTGTGATGTTTGACAGAGCGAGGAATAGTTGGTGCTACACTGTGAGTTCCCTGTGGCCAGAGATAGTACCTCTACCAGTGACCACTGGTTCTGATGCAAAGCGTACATGGCTTGTTGCGCTACTGAGCTCAGAAAGGACCCTCAACTCTGAAAAACACCTGAGAAAATTTCAGTAAATTATAGCTGTGGATCTTGGGAACAAAGCCCAGGGAGCATGTGACTTACCCACAGTGTAAATCAACGAGAATGGGGATGTGCGCACTCTTTGGATTCAGAGAAACTGTGAAGTGTGATACTTGTAGTGGATTTCATATAACCAAACACACACACACATCCCGATAGGGTGATGTCGTGAAATGCACATCAGACATGAAGTGAGCGGCCTGGTGTGCTACGGCTGCCATGACAACATACCATACACTGGTGGTTTAAACCCAGACATTTATTTTCTCACAGCTCTGGAGGCTGGAAGTTCATGATCAAGGTATCATCAAGGCTGGTATCATCTGAGTCTTCTCTCCTTGGTTTGCAGATGGCCGCCACTCTGTCTGAGAGGGTTTCTGTGTCCTAATCTCTTCATAGAAGGACACCAGTCCTATTGATTTAGGGCCCACTCTAATGACCTCACTGTACTTTGGTCACCTCTTGAAGACCCCATCTCTAAATACAGTCACTTTCTGAAGTACCTGAGTTAGGTCTTCAACATAGGAACTTGGGGGAGTGGGCAGCACAACTTAGTTTATAACATTTGGGTTTGAGTGCTGGCTTTCCTACCAACCGGTCACATGACCTTAAGTAAGATATATAACGTTTCTGAGCCCCAGTTTCCTTATTTGCAGAATGAGAGTTAAAAAAATCACATACGTTGGGCAGTGAGCTGATGTGAAACATGCATGCAGCAGGTGCCTTGTGTATCCTGGTTGTGGGTGAATAAATGCTCCTTACTTCTGCCTCTCTCTCTGTAACAGCCCCCTCTGGGACGGGGGACATTAGTCACCAGCATCTGTTGAATTACTTAGGGACTATAAGAAAAATTTAATATCAAAATTGTTACTAGTGCAGTCATGATACTGATTTGGAAATAGGTCTCTCTTTCCTATTGTAGACCCATCAAGGCTGAGTATCTAATCATTGGCAATAGCTTTCAGACCTCAGGCACCGGGAGTGGACTGTCTCACCAACCAGCCTCAGCTCTGGGAGCTCTGTGGCAGTCTTCTTTTTTTTTATTTTTAAAATTTTTAAAAATATTTTATTGTCAAATTGTTTTCCATACAACACCCAGTGCTCTTCCCCACAAGTGCCCTCCTCCATCACCACCACCCCTTCCCCCGCCCCTTTCCCCTTCAACCCTCAGTTCATTTTCAGTATTCAGTAGTCTCTCAGGTTTTGATCCCTCTTTCTCCCCAACTCTGTTTCCCTCTTCCCCTCCCCCTGGTCCTCCATTAGGTTTCTCCTGTTTTCTTGTTAGACCTATGAGTGCAAACATATGGTTTCTGTCCTCTGCCTGGCTTATTTCGCTTAGCATGACTCCCTCAAGGTCCATCCACTTTGCTACAAATGGCCATGTGTCATTCTCTCTCATTGCCATGTAGTACTCCATTGTGTATATATACCACATCTTCTTGATCCACTCATCAGATGATGGACATTTAGGCTCTTTCCATGTTTTGGCTATTGTTGACAGTGCTGCTATGAACATTGGGGTCCATGTGCTCCTATGCATCAGCATTTCTGTATCTCTTGGGTAAATCCCTAGCAGTGCTATTGCTGGCTTCTGGTCAGGAAGCTGAGGGAGATACGGGTGGTCAGGCAAAGGACTGTTCGCTGGAAGCCAGGGGCCTGTGGGGTTCGGCGTGCGCTGTCTGTCTTGCTTTTTCCCTTGTAAAATCAATTGTGCCGAGACCCAGTTTCTTTATGTATTCTCTGGCTCCTTTTCTAACTTCATAATTTGATTCAGTGACTTCTTATTAACTCTTAGAATAGAACTACCTCTGGCTGGCTCTGAAGAAAAGCCTTATCAAAGTTCAAAACTATTATCTGGAGGAGGTCAATGAGAAGGAAAACAACATCTTATCAGCTGGGAGCCAAGTTAATGTTTCTCCATTTATTTTAGCTGTAGATGAGGGACCAGAGGATTAAGGGGTACATGAGTAATGATCAAACCTCTGTGTACGGCACGTGGCGTGTCACGGAGGAGCCTTACTTTGCTTTTCAGCCAGAGAATCCTCTGCTTTGGGAATAGTTTGAAGAGAAGAATCACTTACGGGGCTCTGTTCAGGGAATGGGAAGTGAACATGTCCGGAGCTCATCTTCATATGAAATGTGGGAGCCGCCACGTTGCGTGAGCATACCATGAGCTGGGGACGGGCCAGGTGTTTTGTGGATGTAATATGACTTCATCCTCCCACAAAGCTATGAGGAAGAGAAAGAAACCAGCTGCAACATTATACATGTATGTTCTTAATAAGGGCTCTGGAATCAGCATGATTTAGGGTCAGATCATGGCTCCATGATCAATAAGAGCTTGAGGTCAAGTGTAATCGTTCTCCAAGGCTCTGATTCCTTACCTGAGATTAGAAGTGATGTAAGTGGAGTGCTCAGCCTCAAGTCTGTTCTGTGGTAAGAGGTCAGCAATGGATAACTAACCTTCACCGACATCACCACCAGATATCCCGGTGATGTCACTTTCTAGAAGGCTCAGCGAAGTAGGGCTTCGTGTTATTGGCAGGAAAATGTTTTAAGTTGTGCCCATAGCCTTCTTTGTATACTGTTTCTCATGGAGAGGACGTCACTTCCCTTTCAACTATTTTTCAGTCCTAATTATCACCATTGGTGCTAATAGGACTTGCACGCCTCTCTAATGCACGTTAACAAAGAGAAATCAGGCCTTAGGTTCAGAACCGACACGGGATGGTATGTAACGTGAACTTCACAGTTCCTGTTTTCTTTTTATAGATAGCAAATAGTGGTAGTTTTCGCTTAAAGTGATGTTTAAAGCATCTTCTATAATATGATTCAGGGAAAGGACCACGTAGTCAGTTAAAAACAAGGAACAAATAGTTCCGAATGTAAATGGATATGACAAACACGGTGATGGTGGTACTTGAACATTTGTAGGTGGGAGTGCTGCCTCCAAACAAAACAAAACACATTAACCTTGGCTCTATGTTCGAAATCGTAGCACTTTTCTATCTATTTCTACTTCTCCCGAAAAGCCTAGTACAGTGTCCCCTGCGTCAGAATCATCCCGGAGAACCTAATAAACCTGCATACTCCTGGCCCTGTCGCCGTGGTGTTCTAGAACCAGCTGTCCCCAGCTCACCGGAGCCTAGTGGACGCTTCTGTCCCCAGCTTTGTTCAGTGACATCGTCACATGGGTAGCTGAAATTTGCCAAAGTGAGAATACTTATACCAGGAAATCGGCAAATGCCCCAAACAGGTTTCTTCTTCCTCTTCTTCTTCCTCTTCCTCTCCTCCTCCTCCTGTCTCTCCTCTTCCCCCTCCTCCTTCTTCTTCTCCCTCCTCCTCCTTCTCCTTCTCCCTCCTCCTCCTCCTCCTTCAAGAAAGCTGGCTGCAAAATTTACCAGCACACCAGCTGCCCCTACCCCAAGCCTGTGAGGCAGAAACTCTAGAAGGGCCCAAATATCCAGCCCATTAGGGTGCCTGCCATCCAGGTGATTCTGCTGCTCGGTCTACATTTTTTAATCACCACCTGAGGGCCTGGGCAGCGCTCTGGACCTGCAACTTCTGCTTTCCCTAAGTCCTGCCCCTGCTCAGCCAGCATCATCCCCCCTCCTCTGTGGCCCTGAAGGCCCAGCTCTCTGGAGGGAAAGTGCTGCAGAGGCTACTCTCTCTGATGAAGCAGAAAGACACTGAACAGAGACAGAGAAAACACTCACTTAAACACAAATCGCTGAAATAACTGCTGAGCAAATCTGGAAAGTGACTGGCTAAGTAAATTGCTTTCTTGTGTGTAAAGTTTCTTGGGGTTCGCCCCTGGCTGCGGGGCGGCGGGAGGAGGTGTCTCTTTGAGAAGCTCAAGCAGACTCCAAATCCCTAGCTGTCCCTCCCCTGGGTTACAGAGGTATTTCCTCCAGCTTCGGGTCACGGCTGCCTCTGCCCGCAAGACCCCTGAGCGTCCCTTGGCGGCTGGGGGGAAGGATGGGAGGGATTACTTCGAGACACTGAGGCATCAGTCTGGCGTTGCTGTTGCGTTGGCTTCTCAAAGTCATGCGGTGGTATGTTTGGTATGGAATTCAGATCCACAGGCAGCCTGTGAAAACAGTGCTCTAATTTTCTTGCAAATAAAAGCCTTAGGGACGTCCCTTCCCATCATTAAGCACTTAACACGTGTTTGTTGTGCGAAGGCGATTTTACTCAGAACATAATAAGCATAGCAGCTCAACTCAGGGGGAGCCTGGGAGGTACCATTACAAAACCCTTTTCATACAGTCACTTGTTAAGAACATACAAGTCCATGAGGTACGGGTTCTTATTCTCCACCGAGGACCAGAATTGAATCACTCGCCCCGAGTCCCAGAGCCGGGCCTCCGGGATGCCAGTCTGTCCCGCGGGCCGAACTCTTAACCACACGAGCGAAGCTTCCTCTCGCAGCCGGGGCATCGACACTCCCTTCTGTGAACTCTTGTGACACAGATGCTTGGCTGCACAACACAACCGTGTTGCTCAGGGCGGCACAACGCAAGCAAGTGAAGAGACTTACCCAGGATCACCCAGGAGTGAAGGGAAGGGCTGGAAGGAGAAACAGAACCGAAATAGAGGTAGGCACAGTGAGGATGTGACCCTTCTGTATGTTGACATGCTGCTGCTCACCTTCACGTGGGACGGAACCTTCTGGATCACACAGCCTGAGAGCAGAAGAGACCGTGTGGGGTCCCTGCTGAAGCCTGAACCGCCCCCCCCCCCCCATCACGTTCGAGCTCCGTGACCCTGGCAAGTCCTTCAGCCTAGGACTTTGTCTGCCCTCTTGTAAAACGGCCATTATAATATTAGCTCAAGATGTTGTCAGAAACATTTAATAAACTAGCATGCACAGCCCTTCTAGCAGAATTCCTGACAAAGCAGGGGGAAAATGTGTTGTTATTATTATTTCAACCCAAAGCTGGATGTTTTTGTGAGTTTGTTATCATGGTGATTTACAGGAAAATCCCTCAAAGCCTGGAGCCTGCCTGTTCCCAAGGTTAGTCTTGTGATAAGCCCTAAACCCAATCAGGGATTTCTTCCTGGCTGGCATCCCACAAACATTAATGAGAGAGGGAGAGAGGAAGGGGGAGGGGACAGAGAGGGAGGGAGATGGAGAGGGAGAGAGAGGTAAGCGG
>PJEM01015853.1:0-17298 GCA_004023845.1 Helogale parvula | reverse complement strand
CAGGGGTCAATCTGATCTCTGCGTGGTCCCTTTGGCCCAAGAGTCCACTCCCCTTTCCTGTCAGAACTAGGCTGCCTGGTCTCCCGCAGGACGCAGCAGACATATTGGTTTCAATGTTTGATCCTAGAATGTCAGCAGTCGTCCAGATGTGACGCAAGAAGCTGCCTGGGGCTTCTTTTTGTTCGTATTTACGTCTTAAAATACTTTAGAATATTTTAAGTGCAATACTTGGTGACTGAAGACCGTTCAGAAAATACAAATGAGCCAAAATAAGAAGAAAAACATTAAACCACAAATCATACCCTCCGTAAATGTAAGATGTAGCTTGATATTCTTAATTCACCTTCAGTTCTCTTATAAAGTGAGAGAATAAATGAAAAAAAAAACCCCTCTGCAAATGCTAAGTGGTTAAACCGTCTAGATTTCATTGCTTCAAAAATTCACATGGATGAAAAATTGGGTGCACTTGCTTTGAATTTTGAAAAAGATAGAGCTGTTCCTGACCTCTTCTGAATAAAGTTTCCAGATAGGGGAATATTCGTGGCCTTTGCTCCCCCCCCCATCTCCCGGCAGGTACCCCCAAGAATGCCATGATCCTGAGTCTGAACGGAAGCATTTAAGGAACATGTAGACTGTGATTCCAAATGGCCTGCCTTCCTGGGAGTGAACAGCAGTGAAGACAAAGGTAGACTGAGGTCTGTCGGAGGAAGGCTCTTTCCCACCCACGACCCACTCCCCGGGCTTTCTGATGTGCACAGGATGAGAGGGGAAGTAAGAGCTCTCACGTGTCTGCAAGGCCGGCACCGGGGAGGAGAGACTGGCCCACCAGCCGCCCTTGGCAACGCTTTGGTAAAATCCCCACGATTCAAGGTCCAGCCTCCTCTTTGCAATCCCAGAATGGCCAGTGCCTTGCAAATGGACAGGTTCATGTTGGCACAACTGGCCCAGTTTCTAGCCGTTGAGTAGTTGCAACAGAAGCCAGATTGCCATCACAAGATTGCCCGCTGAGGGTGGCATAGGAAGAAGCGAATGAGTAACTGAAGCGGCCTGGCACCTTCGGCTGAGCCTTCTACCTCTGCCATGAGGAGGGGCTGGCCCGGGGGCCCGGGAGTCTGGACAGTGAAGACCTTTTCTTTCTTGCTTATTGTGTTGCAGGATTTGGAGACAGTAGAACTGCTGTCACTTACATTTTCTTTGCCTCAGTTTTACCACCTGTAAAGTGGGAATGATGGAGTACCAGCAGATGCTGGTTGATGTAAACTGCCTGGCATGCTACCCTGCTGGTCCCGAGAACCGTTTCCTCTCTTCCTTTCTTTTGTTGTTGTTGTTTATACATAGTAATGTAACCTATCAGTTTACTCTAAGTTCTTGCGTAGATTGGGGCCATTCTGTCCCCTAAAGATGACCCTCGGCCTTCATCTAAAAGCAGTGGCTGACAGTCTGTGTCCGAGACTGCCCCATTTGGTTCCTGATTGTAAGAAGCATCCGGACTTCCCAGATCTGCAGGGGAGGTGGAATGGTGGGTCATCCAGGAAAGGAGATAAAGAGACCCAAACTTAGACTACTGCCTCTAGGGAGGGTCCACATGCTGAGTGAAGACTGGATGTAACTTGTGATCTTCACTTCTGCCTCCCAGCTTAGTAGATACCATGCTTTCCTTCGGTCCCATTTTGTGGGGAGGGAAACACACACCAATCTAAGAGAAAATCTTAGTATCTAATTAGGGAGACACCCCCACTCAGACCTAACAACATATGATGTCAGCGGAACATAATCTGACGAATCCCTCAGATTGCGTATCATTTCTGAGAAAGTATTTATTAGTAGACACTGAAATTATCAGGAGTTAGTTTTAACCCAGAAAGGAATATATTTTGCAGGCAAGCAGAAATACTTCAGAATTTTTCATTAACTTTAATTGACGTCTAGGGATTTGATGGTTTTCTTAAAGAAAGCTCGTTGGAAAGCCCAGCCATTCTTGTGTAAACTTTCCCCATTAGTCAGGCTAAGTGCTCATGGACTTGCCCACTAACCCACCATTTTCTCCTTACCTGAAGCCCCCTGTGGTCCTCACAAGGATATGGAGCCTCTGCTCAAATGCAAACCTTAGATCAGTTGATAACTTCAAAATTACAGATGGCAGTCTTCGCTACAGGGAGCCCAAGATGATCTGAAGATCTCTCTTCACGTTCTGTTTTCAATCCATGCTTTAAGGCAGCGTTTTACAAAGTCAGGGACCCTTATTCCCAGAAGGACCTTTTCACTTTGGTACCTCTGGTTCAGCTGGCACCTAATAGACAAGGCATTAAATAATGTTATCACACACTGTAAGATAATTATTTCCTTTTCAATTTTCTTTCAATGTTACTGAAGATGTCTCAGAGAAAAGGTCAGTGTGATGCTGGTGTAAATTGTCAATCTCTTTCTAGGCTTGCCAGTTTTAGCAGATAAAAATATAATACACCCAGTTAAATTTGTCAGATAAACAACAAATATATTTTTAGTATAAGTATGTCCCTAATACTATGTGGGCCATACTTACACAAAGAATGTAGCTGTTGTTTATCTGACATCTGGGTATCTTGTATTTTCTCAGGTAATTCCAGCGTTTCTGATTTCTACTAATGGCCCCTTTTCTTTAAAAAATTGTTTTTAACATGCATTTATTTTTGAGAGACAGAGAGTGAGTGGGGAGGAGCAGAGAGATGGAGACACAAAATCCAAGGCAGGCTCCAGGCTCTGGGCTGTCAGCACAGAGCCCGACCTGGGACTTGAACCCACGAACCGAACCATAAGATCACGATCCGAGCCAAAGTCAGATGCTTAACTGACTGGCCACCCAGGTGTCCCTACCAGTGACCGCTTTTTAACAAAGATTAGCAGACTTCAGGTTTGAGAACTATGCTTGGCAATGACGTCTAATTAAAGTTTAATAACAAGATTTTGGTTTCATGCTATTTATTTTACCTATACCTTTTAACTTAGGAAAGACAACTCTAGTTATGTATTCACAGTAGGTTGTTTAAAAATAAAAGTTAATTTTGAAGGAAATTTAAGTAAAAACGAAAGCAAAAATAGATTAAAACACATTAGCTACAGAATGAACTTGAGTGTGGCCCAGAATGCCTGAGGATGGGACTTGCTTCTTCCCTTTGGCTGTAGTTAGAAGTATGTTGCATGTAAGTGTGGGATAAAATGTAATACTTGGTGCAAGTCTGAGGAACCCACAGCTCTCTCTCTGAATTCTTATAACGAAGGAAGGGAGGGAAAAATTCCAAATTGCCTTTTTTGTTTCTTGGTTATCTTGAAAGTCAGTGAGTTTGGAGTCCTAAGTGAAGAGATTCAAGCTTTTGTTCAGATTGTTTTCTTGTGTGGAATTGTTTTCTCTTTCTTCCCAACTTCTCTTAATTCAGTGGTTTCTCCAAGTGCAGGGCCAGAGTGCTGAGTTAGTTGGGAGCATGTTAGAAATGCAGATTCCCCCCCCCCCCCCGCCGCCCCACCTTGCACCACCAGTCTCTGTGTTGACAAGCTCTCCAAGCTCTCCAAGCAATTCTGATGCGCCTTCAGATTTGAGATCCTCTGTCGCAATTCCTACATCGTGTCACGGCTACAAAGCTGTGACTGCTGGCAACGTCTTCTCCCTTATCTGAATATCCAGAGCAGTTCATCTGAATTCCCTGGTTGTTGTCTTTTTTTCTGGGTACTGCCGTTACTCACAGCGGCTGCTGTCCTGTTTCACCACGAGCTCCCGGCAAAGAGGAGCATTATAGATGGGCAACTAAAACTTCCCGAAGAAATATCAGAACCGTTATCTGACAAGGGGACTTTAAAAATGCATTCACAGGAGATCTTGAGCATAGGGATCATTAAGAAAAAAAATCACTAAACTCTTAAGAGCAGTACCTTGGGCTAAAGGTACAAGCAAGACAAGACATAGAAGGAGCAATGCAAATGGCTAAATATGCAAAAATATTCAGTTTCCCTAGAAAGTAAGTTAAAGAAAATTAAGATATGAATAAAGAGCCATGTTAGCTCTAGAATTAGCACAGATTTACAAGTGGTAATACTCAGGTTTGGCAAGAATGCAGAAAAACAGGCATATAAAATGCTGAAGGAGTTCAAGTTATACAATTGATATGGAAAGTAATTTGGCAGGATGTAGAGAGAGCCTAAGCAAAGGTCATGGCCTTTGACACAGCCATTTTTCTTCTTGGGGAAAAGTCAGAAATGCATATGAATATTTATACACAAATATGTTCATTGCAACATTATTTATAAATAGCAAAAATGTGGGAATGGAATGCATGCCAAATGGTTAAATAAATTATGTTAAATAGAAATGATGGAACATATGCAGCCATAAAAAAATAATGTTTTTAAAAGATAATTAATGACATGGAAAATTTGTGTCTTACAATGTTAAGTTAAAGAGAGCAAGATAAACATTTATATATACAGTATCCTAAGAGTTATGTTAAAAATGTGTGTGTGAGCACGGAAAAGAAAACAGAGCAAAATGTTGGCAATATTAGCTCTGAATAGTAGGCAGTTCTTTCACTAGAAGATGCTGGGTCCCTTTATTTCCTTCTAGACTTTGTGATATTGGATAGACAGCTGGGTCAACAGGACAAAAAAACACACAGGAACAGAATCACATATATTCAGTCAGTTGGTTTTTGTGGAACATCTAGATAAGCATAAGAAAAAATAACTCTTGATCCCGACATCACACCATGCTTAAAAATTAATTTGAGATGGGTCTCAGACTTAAAATCTAAACCTTTCTAGAATAAAACATAGGAGTCATCTTCATGACTTTGAGGTAGGCAAAGACTCCATTAGTGGGGGTGGGGATGCAGGTATGGGGAGTCCCCGGGGTTAAATATACCTGTGTCAAGTCATTTCACATTTCTTAACCTTTCAAATAAGTGTCACAGGTTTTGTTCCTCCCTTCCTTCCTTCCTTTTTCTTTCTTTCTTTTCTTCTTTCTTTCCTTCCCCCCATTTTCTCTTAAAGGGTGCATCTGACAGGGGTTGTTTGAGAAGAACAGGAGGTACTGCTGAGTAGCACAAAGAAACCCAGCTTTGGAGCCAGGCGGATGTGGGTGTAATTAAGTATGGCCACCTCTTTCAGCAGCACAAGCCAGTCACTCAACCTCAGAGCTTCGTGGGATCCTTTTACCAATTAAGCAAAATAATAATGTACAGAGAGTGGCCAGCACATAGCTCAGTGTCTGTCACATCGTCAGCACTCACAGATCTGCTCCCTTTCCTCATCTCCTTTCTCCAGGCACAAATATGGCCATCCAGGCTGGTGCACAACACATTAGGAAGTAGAGGTTAGGGCACAGGTTGTGGAGTCGGGCCTTTTGGATTGAAGGCGCACACACTCCCTGAGTGACCTGGAACAAGTTTTATTTAACCTCTCATATGAAAAATACGGAATTAACCCATAAGGTTGCGGCAACATAATCTATATAAGATGATTAGCGCAGTGGCAGGGTGTATAGTAAATACTCGAGATGTTAGCTACGATACTCTTTCTGAAGAAGGACCATCCTAGGATGTTAAATAGCACCTCGCTCTGATTACGGGAGAGAGAGACTAGTGCTTAGGGCTTCAGAGGGCTGTCTGAGTCACAGAGATGCCTTAACTCTTCAAGGCCATATTCTTTGCATTCCCAGTGTCAATTAGATGCCAGAGCACATGCTTCTTGGAACCCAGAACAACACCAAGGTCATTCTACTTAGCCCAAGTGACAACTGAATTATGAACATTTCTCATGTCCTCAACTCTGGGTCAGGATAAATCACACTGTATTCTCCCTTATTATTTTCATGAGGTCTGTGACACGGTTTCTAGAAATCATGTGGTGTTGAAGCATTAAGACAAGTGACATCTGTGGGGAAAGCCCAGTATCAAACCAGAAGCTGAGTGTTCTCTGTCGGCTTCCTTGCCCATGCTGGGGGGAGAGCTATTGGTAGAGTATTCCTTATTTATATCTGTGTAATGGCAATTTTGCTGACTCTGAAGGAGGAATTATGAGCAGGTACATTGGCTCTGAGTGGCCTCTAAACAAAGAAAAAGACTCAATGGATATCCAAACATCAAAGAAAAATGGAATTACAGCTCCCACGACTCAGAGAGGTGTAGAGAAGACGGTCGGTAGCTCAGTGATGAGTAAGAGTTATATTCTCAGCACTCTGGGCAGGGGGATGAAGAAAATGCCATTGAAGGTAGGGTGTGCCGCATACCTGCAGCCTCAGGGTCCCTGAGGAGTGCTGCATTCTACTTGTCTGATTTGAGGAGGGTCATCAGTTCAACCAGCAGTATCCAGTATGCACAGCTGCAATGGCATGGGCCAGGGAGAGGACAAAAAGACTTTCCTCTGATGGTCGGGACTCATGGGGTCATAACTTTCATTGAGGAGGATGCAGAATCATAGATTGTCCACAAAAAACACAAGTAACCTGCTTGTGCTTTCTAGTTATCCTTATTGAAGCCCATCATGCATGTAACTCAGACCTTGTATTTGTATCTAGTACCTTACTTGAATGTAGGAGGTACTCAGTAATTGAGCAGCCCTTTGAATTTTGCCCACAGGACATAATACTGCCCCAGAGGGCATTTTAAAAAATTATTTCCTTCATTCCCTTTCCAAGATGATGGTTAATTGGTGAGGCCCTAGGGAAGAGCCTGGGAAAAAGGAAATCATGAACATCTCAGTGGTGCTGTAGAACAAGTTAGAAACACTGGGGCCTTCTTAGTTAGGAGTCTTTTGGTTCCAAGCAGCTGGAATCACCTTTACCTAGATGATCTTGGGAGGGAGAAGCTTGTATTATAAGGCTTTGGGGTAGAATGTGATCTTCGAGGGCAGGGAAGTAGCTCCCACTGGGCTTGGGTTTGAATCCACACATGTCATCAGGACTCTCCCATGTCTTGTCTTCGCTTCTCTTTATGTATCTAGTCTTCCCCTCTTCCTTGCCGTGGTCTTTCTTTTCTAGCACGCATGACTGAAAATGCCCACCCACATGTCCACTCCCGAGACCAGGCAGCCCGAAGCTGAGATTTCTTTGTATCAGGAAAGAGACTTTAGCCCTTACGGGTCACTTACCATGTGTGTTTTATTCCTTCTTAGCCAGGGGCCCGCTCCAGTTGCCAGATGGGTAGAGTGCATGGGGCAGGACAACTCCCAGCAGAGATACTAAGCTCTGTGGCTTAATTGGTGGGTATTCCGTTTGTGATTCTAAAGCTTTAAGGTGGGCTGTCCCTTCCCTAGGGAAGTCAGAAAGGTTTGAGAAATATCCCAACAAAACACCCAGGATACAGTTTCCTAAGAGACTAGTGAAAGATGCTCCTAAGATAGGGGACCCAGAGGGTAGCCTTGTAACACAGACAACTCATGCTTAGGGACAACATCCCACCAGTTTGTCCCTTGGAATACGCATCTCGGTCCATCCTCATGGCCGTTACCTTCTTTGAAGTCCTCATCCTGTCCTATCTCAACTACTCCATGACCCGACTATTTGGCCTCCCTACCTCATGGACTCTCTATTTTCACTCCTGTCCATTTACTGAAGTACTTTCAGAAACTAGGAGTCCTAAACTTCAAGATGGGCCATGTCACTTTCACTCTTGAAAATGTTAATGCCTCTAGTAGCCCTAAGAGGTCCCTATGCTTTGCTCTCCTCTTTCCAATACCAGCTAGTGATTGGGCCTCACTTCCTCATCAGGCACATCCGCCAGAAGGTATAGCTTCGCTTTGTCCAACTCAGCCACCAGGAAGGGCAATAGAGTCAGATCCCTGCATTCCGGTCCTTCTTCACAGCTGACTAGCTCTGTGACAGAGGGCACGTTGTTTAGTTTCCTCCTTTGTAAACTAAAAATTAAATATAATACCCACACATAAGTTTGTGGGAAGAACTAAATGAACTAACCTACGTGAAGTGCTTGAAATGATGCCTGGAATATGGTAAGTATGTGGTAAATACTACCCATCATCATCATCATCATCAGCATCACCAATAAAATTAACACCTTGATCCAACAAAGAAGCCATCATTTTGAATCCTAGACCCCCAGCTCTCATAAATTCCGACTTTTGTTATATCACTCATTTCTCTGAAGCCAAGTTGAACGTATTGTTTTAGTACGGCCAACAGGAAGCTAGGAACTCTGGATATAATGAATAAAATGCTGCCTCATTAGTGAGCCCTTGACCATGCCTTCCTCAGAGGCACCTAAGATAAGAATAAATGTTTTGTTTTTGTTTTTGTTTTAAGAAATTATGTCTTTTTTCCCCTAAGCAGAGTGGGTGAAGCATTCTAGTTCTTGACCTTGGGCTGCTTGCATGGGAACCCACAGGCAAAGGACATGGGCCCAAGATGGCTCCACTAGGTCTCTGGAGCACAGGGTCTGAGCGGTCGCACCTAGCTTGTCTCCACTGTCACAGGGGAAGGATGTGGCAACCCTGTAATTCATTACCAGTGGAAATAGAACATCATTGCAGAGATAAGCACAACAATGGCTTTCTATCCAGTGATAAATTACTAACAGTCGCATTATTTTCCCTTATTTATATATGGGTCTCTTTATTGAATTTAGGGGGAGATAAATAAACGATCTGCCAGGCGTCTGGTTAATATTACATCTCAGGGACTCGTTTTAGGCCCAACTAGACTCCTACTGATAATATCTGTGAGCTTTTCGGGAGGGAGAGACATAACATTTGTTGCTGACAAGAACCCTCTGTTTGCCTTATCTGTTTCATTTGAGAGGCCGTCGACCCCTAGCTTCTTTGGTTAAAACAAACTCTTTCCAGCCACGGAGGAGTTCTTGAACTTGATTCTTGCCACACAACGTGACAGGGTGTTGTGGCTGCAAATCTGCGGTCCTCTGTCATATCCAGTCAGACTTAGTGCTTCCTGTTGGCCACCAGGAGACAGCAAGGGACATGATGCTGAGTTTCTTTCCTATTGTATCAAGACAAAGATTCAGTTTTCAGATTTGAATATTCTTTCCTGGTCAGAATTGAGCCTTATTTTCCTTTTAATCACAGCTTTTACATTTTTTTTTTAATTTAAGGAGATATTGGTACACAGTGGTTTAAGAACGCACAGCTGGTCTATGGGAATGAAAACTAGCCCTCAGCCACAGTAAAAAAAACAAATAACCCTAAGTTTCTACTAACATGCTGCAACAGGGCTCTAAACTCAGAGACCCTTTGCATTTTCAGGATCCACCATTCTAACGCTCTGACTCTGTGCACTGTACTTTTCTACATGGTCCTGAGGAACCCTGAGGAACTCTGCTGGCCATTTCAGAAGGAACAGGCTCTGAGAACCTTTCTCTGATCGTAGGTCTGAGTTTAAACAGCTAACCGCTCTGCTCTGTGGTGTTGGCACCCATCAAACTGCTTTGCTGTGCTTCCATTCTCCTCCTCGAACCAGACAGTGAGTTCCTGGAGGACACGCCACCTTCTCTCTGTGTCTTCAGGATTTAGTACAGTTTGGCATGGAATGGGTGCTTAGTAAATACCCTTAGGCCATTGTAAACTCTAACGGGACAGTGTTTCTTTCCCTGGATCTTAGGTTTCTTTCTTTGGCTTTATTATTTGAGAAATGCATCTCTGTCTCTCCAGACCATACGTTCTATGAGAGCAGAAATTGCCTCTGTATGGATATATCATTGCCTGACATTTAGTTGACACTCAATATATGATTACTGAATGAATGAATGAATGAATTAGTGAAAAAGAAAGGAAGGCACTAGGGCTTGTGATTCAAGGCCTATGCATGTGGGGCAGTGTCACAGTACCGCATAAATACCGCATAGAAGACTGCACATCTGGATCAAGCTTGGTTCAAATTCTGGCTTCATCACAGCTGGTGGGGAGAGAGAAAAATCACAACAACAACATAACACTGACAAACATAACCTCTTTGTGCCTCCATCTCATCGTTTGTCAATGCATGACAAATTTTAGGGATGCTGATAGGGATAAATAACCAATGACTCTGAAAGCTTCTACTTCACTTAGAGGCACCATTTTGATGTTAGTGACTCTCTGACTCATGACCCAGCCTTGACTGCTTCTTGAACAGTGGTCAATATGCAGGGAGACGGGTCCAGGTGAGGCTCAGGAGGAAGAAGTTCTGGACCTGGGTGACTCGCAGCTTGCAGGAGCCATGGTGCATCAATGAGAGAGGCAGACGGAAATAAGAGGCTATGTTGCTATGGCAACAGCATCTGTCCCTGGTCCCTTCAACTGTGCATATCCCCTGATGAAGGTCTTGAATGGGCTATCCTTGTTTTGACCATCAGTGGTTTCCTTTTTCCTGGAATCCTCCTCACCTTATCCCACATGACCTATTCGTTCTAGTTCGTTCTCTCTCTCTCTCTCTCTCTCTCTCTCTCTCTCTCTCTCTCTCTCTCTCTCTCTCTCCTGCCCCTTCACTGATCCTCCAGTAGAGCTAGGTGCTAATTTCCAGCTGGGATTGAACATAGCAAGAAAACCCTTCTGAATCATCAGTGGGTGGGTACAGTTTGGGAGTCTGGCAACTAGCACTGTAGCAACAGGCTCGGGATCATCCCACCCACTTAGCATGCTGCGTTGTCCCAAACCAGTCCCCGGATCCTGCACGCAGTGCATCCTCTCGTCCGCCACCACCCAACCTCGTGCAGGCTCACCGCGTTGCTCTGCAGTCGCTGAAGGCAGGCTGGCTAATGAGCTCACCTCTGGCTAAAATTCAGTTCCAACTCTGAAATTCTTCACGTTGCTACCAATGTTATTTTTTAAAAACCAAATTGGGAGTCTTATGCTCCCTTTATCCCATCCCTTGAACGAGTTTCTGATTCTCCCAGTTAAATTTCATATGCCTTATCCTGAGATTTAATGCTTTGGATATAATGTGCCTTTCACTCCGCTTTCTAGCCTCATTCCCCTCTCAATCCTGCTAACCCCCAACTCTGACATCTCTCTAGACTCCTTGTGGGGGGCAGGGGGTATGGAAAACCACTTGTGTCTCTAGCCTTCTCAATCTGTATTCGTGCTCTTTTGTGTGTACCTTCCTTTAGGAATCCATGATTTCTAAAATCATGATCACCTTCAATTATCACCTTCTCTAGGAAATTTTCCTAGAGTCCCACAATTAAAATAAATTTCTCTTTGGGGCGCCTGGGTGGCTCAGTCGGTTAAGCGTCCGACTCGGGCTCAGGTCATGATCTCATGGTTTGTGTGTTCGAGCCCCATGCTGGGCTCTGTGCTGACAGCTTGGAGCCTGGAGCCTGCTTCGGATTCTGTGTCTCCCTCTCTCTGCCCCTTCCTCCCTTGCTCACACTCTGTCTGTCTGTCTGTCTCTCTCTCTCAAAAATAAATAAACATTAACAAAAATTTAAAATACATTTGCCTTTAACTTTTGCTCCTAGAGCAATTTGACTGTGGCCCCACTGAGTGCGTCACAGCTGATGTGGTTTCCAGAGTTATCCTTACTTATGGCAGCGTCTTGGTCAGTTCAGGCTGCTATCACAATACCACTGACTCGAAGGCTAAACAACAAACATTCGTTCCTCACAGTTCTGGAGGCTAGGATGTCCAAGGTCAAGGTGCTGGCAGATCTGGTGACTGATGAGAGCCCTCCTGGTTTGCAGATGGCCGAGTGTCATTGCACCTTCACCTGGTGTGAGGAGAGAGAGAGAAAGATCATCTCTCTTGTGTCTTTTTTTTTTTTTAATAAGGACACTAATCCCATTCTTAAGGGTTCCACCCTCATGACCTAATTACTTCTCAAAGGCTTCACTTCCCAAACTGTCACATTGTGGTTTAGATTTTGACATACGAACTCTGAGGGGACACAGGCATTCTGTTTGCTGCAAACATCTCTCATTTAACCAGGGAATGAGTTTCCCAAGAACAGTGTTTTGTTTCCACTCTATCCTGCAGCTCAGAGTCTAGGACACAGTGAGTGTTAATGTATCTATGGGAAATGAATTTTAATAGTTTTCCCATAGATATCCTTTTCCCCTTTTATTGCCAGGTCCTTTTAAAGAACTACTTATTATGGAAATTTTCAAAGTACACACAAGTTGTGAGAATCGTTTGGCAAACCATGTAGTCATCATCCAGTTTCAAAAATCTTGTCCATCCGTTTAAAAGCAAAACTCTTCTGCAGAAAAAGCCTTCGGTGGTGAGGGGCTAAAGACACCATTCTATAGCGCCCAGTTAATTCAAATCAAGGTTGAGCAGTGTTTCCTCAAAGTATCCTCCCCCAGAATAGCATCAATAGGACTCCAAGTGAAAGGATGTCTTCCAAAGGCAATTCTGAAGACAAAAATGCAATATAAGAACACACTTCCCAATAATGTGAAGATCTATGACTCTACTAAATAAAAATGGTCCCTTAATGTACTGGAAAAAAATAAAGATGTTTGGCTAGATAGATCAACCTGCTCCAGGAGCAGAATTAAGTTTCCATGCTACATTTTTTCTACTTATTTAAGAACACCTGAGTTGTTATATAGCTAGTCAGAAAACCACTTCATTATATAAATATCATACATGTCTGCCCTGGAGACATATGGTTTCAGAAAAAAAAAAAAAGAAAAGAAAAAAAGGCTTTGGTGTTCTCAGGCCTGCGGGATAACTTGTTTACAAGTCATGGTTTGTGACTCTTAAGGACACAGACGTGAGTGCAATTAGCTACCTGTTAAAATATTATTAAAGATTTTAAGAAGTTAATAATCTGATATTTAACATACTAGCGTTCTGTGTTCTCAGAAAATGAAATTCAAGCCAACTCAAAAATTTGAAGTTACGCAGCTTGGAAATCTAATGACAAAGAAGGCCAGGGACGGAAATCTTTATTCTCAATGGAACGGATCACCCCAGGAGATTCATAGTTGGTGATAATGAGTGTACGTACCTATTGACACGTCATTAGCTCACGTTCTCATTTTAAAGTCATGCGAAATTCATGGCCTCGAGTTCCAACACACAGCGAGTGAGGATAGGTTTTCCTCACGTCTTTGCTCCTTACATAAGCTGTTCACCAGTGTCGCCTGCAGCTTCTAACCCCGCAGTTCATAGGCCACGAGATGATTGAAAGCAATCCAATACACAGTGCTAAAACAGTGACCTGTGGCCACCAACCTTCTGGAGGGAGCAAGGCGGAAGGTTGAAGAAGGCTGGTGAGAAGCTACAATATTGGGAAGGTGAAAATCAGGGTAGGTGGTGCTTCCTCACTTCTTAGAGTCAACCACAGAGTCCATGTATGATGGACCCAGGGGATCTGGAGGAAGCCACCCAAGTAGACAGCGGCTGCTTCTACCAAAGGCTTCCACAAACCTGGATTGGTGGAGTATGAATTTTTTGGCTTTTTTATTTCCTCTTTTCCCTCTCAGTGTGAGCCCAAGAGAGAGGTGGAATATCACATTTCACTGGGAAAATCACTCCAAGCTTTTCTGAGCAGCTCTACCTCAACCAATAACCCTACTTATGACCATAGCTCGGCGTAGATGCCTCATGAGCCTTCATCAACAACTAATTGATTTGCTCAAGTTTAAGTAATGAACAGTCTCTGCTGGCCCTCTGTTCCAGTTCTCAATCTCTCCTGATCGGGACTGACATATCAATATAATGAACTGCCTCTGTTCTTCTGTCTTCCAGCCCTAGAAAACACCACCACTTCCAATTAAATTCTCCATGATTTATGGAAATGCACAAGCTCATTTGGCTTAATTCTTCCCTCTCCTGGCCATGTGGTTCTATTAAATATTTTCCTTAACACCTAGTGCTTACTGCTTTGAAATGGAATGGGTTGTTGTGCGCAAAAAGTTGGAAAAAAGAATGGGCTAAAATAGTAATGGCTTGCTACCACTTAATGGGCAGTACTATGTTAAAAAAAAAATGCACTGGGCCCTTTAGTAAGTGTATTCATTATCTTCTTAAGTCCTGCAAATCTCTATAACCCCCTTTGAAAGAGGCTGTAGTGTCCCTGTTACCTGCATGTGTGTGTATATGGGAACCTTATATGTATATGGAAACCTGAGACATGGAGAGATCATGGGACTTTACTAAGGTTCCCTAGTAAGAGGCGGAACTGAAACAAGAGCGCCTGGTGCGTCGTTGGCTGACAGTCATGTTGCCTATGATTACTAATCTCGTAATCTCGTGTTGTGGTTGTTTATCTGTGGTTTGTATACTTCTAGAAGCCTGGGGGAAAGTACTATTGGTTTCTAAAACCATTTTTTTAATATATCATAGGAATAAATCATGCATTTATCAATGAGATGATGCCACAATCTAACAAAACATGTGAATTTTCTTTCTTTGGGCTGGCATTTTAGTAACTCAGAGGAACAGATCTGGTTATCCATGCTGATCAGAGAACTAGCAAGGCAAAGGAAGTCTTGTGTGGTTTGACACTCAAACAAGGCAAAGAAACAAACAAATGAAAGTTTAGAATATGGTCAAAAGAATAACAATAATCATGAAAATATTTGGTAGTGAGGAGAACATTGTTTTGAAGAGACAGAACAGATGTATGTGCAATAGCAAAGGACAAACTCTAGACACATGCAAACATGTAGATCTAAATGGAATGCTTTAGCCTCCATGCTGCCTTCCTTTGAATCTCTAAGGAATTATGGATGATTATCAGATGGGTGGGTTAGGCCAAATTATCATTTAAATAGTGAGTTTTAAGCTGGACCTGAGTAAAGAGTGGGAGTTGCGTAAGAAAATGGACTGAATATGTGTTTCCATGGAGAGAACATAAATGTAGTATAGTAACAGCTTCACCTGTTTGTCATACTCAGGCAGCAAATGGGTGTGGGTCAGGTGCTGAACTAGATGCTGGGTGTGGAAATGAAAAGGTCAAGGACTGGAGCGCCTGGGTGGCTCTGTTGGTTAAGCATCTGACTTTGGCTCAGGTCCTGATCTTGGGGTTTGCAGGTTTGAGCCCCATGCCAAGTTCTGCACTGACATCTCAGAGCATGGAGCCTGCTTTGGATTCTGTGTCTCCTTCTCTCTCTACCTGTCCACCACTCATGCTCTGCCTCTCAAAAATAAATAAGATAATAAAAAAAATGTTTACTTAAAAAAACCTCATAAAATCAAGGACTATCACTTGTGGACCTCAAGTTGAGTAAAGGCTGAAGCATCAATAAAATAATTTACTATGTAGTGGTTAAAGCTATAAGGGAATCGTATTTAGCAAGGTAGTGACAAAAAAGAAGGATTAAGTAACACTCTCTTGACCTATCCAGGCTGAGTAAAACATGTGAGCTCCTTCTTGAAAGGTGACTAACTGGTAATTGGCCAGATGGGAAAGGAAAGAGAAAGAGGAGCCTAGTCATCATCCAGAGACAACAGGTGGCTGTGAGTATTCAGGGAATTCAACTGTGTTTTAATATCATTTACTAAGACACTTATTCTCCAGTTGAGTCAGTGGAGGATATATGCAATTTGCTAACTGAGCTTCTTGAATTCAGGAACCTTGCCTTTGTATCTTTATATCCCTAAGACATTGACTTGTCTATAGTAGCTGCTTGATTGTTTTTATTTTATTTTATTTTATTTTATCTTTTGGCTCTTAGTTGGGCATAAGGACATGCAGAACATGTGGTACAGTGAATGGCGTTAGACTTTTTTGAAATGTGTTGATAACTCTCTTAGGAGACAGAAGACTTTACATGTGTCCCAGAACTGATTACATTTGTGGGAAATGATGCGAGGGAGGGGGATGTGAGTAAGTGGTGGTGATAAGCATTGATGTAGTTGGCCCCCAGAAAACAAATATTTATGTTGGGGCTATAGACTGTTTGGTTGTAAAGAGCAAGATGGCAGGAATGAGTTATGGGACAATGTCTTGTTGAAAGAAACTCTCAAGAACACGAGAAAAAGAATTTAGCTAGCATGGATCTATGCTAAGAGCTCTGGTAGAGCAACAGGTAATGGTTCTTGTTTTGACTTGGCAGCCATTCTGTAGGCACTGATTGTGATTTGATGACATTTTACTGCCTGTGTCCCACACAAACTGGCCTCCTAAGTCTCATCTTCCCAGAGTGGTTTCTTACTAAGCATTTCATTCTGTAAGACTCAAATCACAGAAGTGCTTGATGGCTTCTCTTGTAAAATGCATTCTTCCTGACGTCATACAAAGCCACGATGGAAGATAAACTTGGGATATGAGCAACATTCACGTGTACTGCACTGTGAAATCCCAGACACAATTTTTCTAAATATGGACAAGTCTTTGTGGGGGAGGGGCATTAAGAAACATTGAAATGATTAGTAGCTTGGGGGAAACGTCACTTTTCCTCCATGAGGACTGGATCATCAGTGAAATGAAGCCAGGGAGCACATTTAGGTTTTCCTTCATTACAATGCCTAGTGTTTATGTGGAGATACAGAGGTTAATTGTACCATCTCAGAGAGCCAGGCACATAGATCTACAATCAAGAGAAGTTTCAAATGCCAACCCAATATCACTTTGATGCCTGATGGATAATAAGTTTCCATTTTCAAATCCTGTGCCTTCCTAGAATTTTCTGGAGCCCACCCCATTACCAACTTGCAGACTAATGCTTGAATATTAACAGATTTAAGTTTTCTTAATCATCTGAAGACCATCTCAACTTGAGATCTCATGGTGTTTTCCTGCCCTGTTGTCCACCGATCCAAATCCTAATGATTCTATAAGTTGCATGTCTTTCTGAAGGCCTTCCATCATGGGTTTTTTTTTTTTCTTAATTCCTTTAGCATTCAGAGGCTGGCTTTGAATGGGAACTGTCCTCTTTCTGGTTCTGTCACATCTGTACCAGCTGGGCCTTCAAGTAGACCACAACCCTCTGTAGCCACAGGCACATCTTAGGTATACTCCATCTTCTCCATCCCAGGACAGAACATGGAATAAGCCCTCAGCAGGGACCATGATCCTGCCCCATGCACAATGTCATAAAATCAGAAAGGAAACAAGCATATATTGAATGCTTACTGTATGCTAAATCTTGGTTCAGGTTCTTTATATACATTGTTAATTTTGATTTAGTGAGCAGCCCTGAAAGTTAGTACTCACATTTTAGAGACGGGAAAACAGAGTCATAGAATGTTAATAAGTGGAAGAACCAATATTCAAAGACATGTCATCTCACACCAAGGCTCTGCCTCTGTCTTCAATCCTATGCCATCTTTTATCCCGATTAGGGACCACTCAGGCTCCTGATTGTAGCTAATACACTGCAGAGAGAATGAATTTAAGGGATAGAGTGTTAAATAAGTCTACGCTCACTGCTTGACACT
>PJEM01015852.1:0-28184 GCA_004023845.1 Helogale parvula | reverse complement strand
ACCTTGAGAGTGTCATGCTAAGTGAAATAAGTCAGGCAGAGAAGGATAGAAACCATATGTTCGCACTCATAGGTCTAACAGGAAATTTTCAGAATGATCTAGCTTCAAGAAAAGCAAGCAGTGAGTAGTGCTTAAGAAAAATTGATTCAGTATCTAATGGATAATTGATACCTGTCACAACACAGCATTTTATATACTGCTAAGTGAAACTGCAATACAATCTAAGTTTATTTTGGGAGTGTTTGCTGTATAATTGGATTTAATGAAATGTTTAGAGGTGTAGTAGGCACGACTTTGAGTAGATAATGAAAGAAAATGCAAAATGCTTATTGATTCATGATGTGGTTTCATCTTAGCTTGGGTAAACCATGCAGTATTTAATACATAGTAGCAAAATATTTACTATTGAAGCTTGAAAAGGCATGAGTTCTATGTGTGCAATCTTTCATTTATGCATGTGAGAGGGTTTTCTTTTTGTTAATATTTTTACATTGTAGTACTTGTTTTGCTTGTTGGTGGTGTTTGCTTATTTAATACATTCTGTCAAGGACAGGAATTACATGCTGGGGTTTTTTTTTTCCCCTAGGGGATGTGGCTTGGGTTTTTCCCTTATTATTTTCTTTACTTTTTTTTTTCTTCCTCTTCTTTTTATGGTGGTGGGGGTTGTTATGTTTAAATGAAGTTGCTTTTACAGCACCAAAGACTTAATCATCCATTTCCTATATAAAAGGTACCTACTTTTCTGCATGGACCTCAAATATACTGTAGTATAGAGGTGGAATTTAAGTAAAGGTATTAAGCAGGCTGTGTTTTAGCTTATAGGCAAGTAATAAATTGTATCATTTATCTTGAATGTATCATAGATAAGCTGCTAAAGAACGAGTGCCACTTCAGATAGCTGTGAAATTAGGTGATTAGCTATTTGGTACTTAACCTGTTAATTTCTGTATAAGTCTAATTACATGAAATAGAAGTGGGGGTTTTGATTTTTTACTTTGCTTTTCTGTTTGGAGTGTCATTGTAACTACTGTATTGTAAATGACGGAAAATAATTGCATATGTTAAAAAAATAAATAGTGTTATATTAAAAAAATAAAAATAAAAAAAATTTTTAAATAATAAAAAAAAATAAAAAAGAATGTGGAATTTGCAGAGAGACACTGGCTACAACCTTGGACAAATAATTGATCACGTGACTCCCACCTTCCTCACATTTACAAATGTTAATTATTCCTTCCTAATAAAATTGTGATATGAATTAAAAGAGAAAAGAAAAGTTTGTAACAGATCTAACATAGAAGGCCTTTAAGAAATGTCAGCTCTTGGAGCCCCTGGGTGGCTAAATCCATTAAACATCCGACTTCAGCTCAGGTCATGATCTCATAGTTTGTGGGTTCGAGCCCCGCATTGGGCTTTGTGCTGACAGAGTCTGGAGCCTGCTTCTGATTCTGTGTCTCTCTCTTTTCCTCTCCCATGCTTGTGTTCTGACTCTGTCTCTCCAAAAAATGGGGAAAAAATGTTAAAATTTATTTAAATGTTAGTTCTCTTCTGTCGTGTCCTGCCCCGGCCGCTCCGGCCCGCATGGTGGTGAGTCCTCGGGGGTTCTTTTTCTGAGGGAGGGAGAGAAAGGGCAGGAAAAGGGACGCACAGAGAGTAAAGACACAACTCAAGGTTTCCGATCAGGCAAAAGAGAGATAGAGCTTTATTGAGAAAACTGTCTCTTATAAAGGTTTCAAGGCGGGAAAAACAAAGCAGCTGATCTACGTCAGTTGCTAGGAAACAGGGTTAAGAGATTAAGACTGGAGTAAAAGAGGAACCGGACTAAAGTGTTTTAGCACAGCGCCTGAGGGGCCGATACCACCCTGCCTGCAGGTGGTTGATTTTTGGTCTTTTGGCTTCTCTGACAGGAAGTGGCGCTCCCCTGCCTATTTTGCAACTCTCCTCAGGGAGTGACAAATCCGGCTAGCAAATGGCCAAGCAGCTGAGATCTTAGCTGCTCCCCACACTCTTCCCACCTCCCTCTTAACCTTGATCACATAGTAATTTTGATATTATCCAAACTCCACCTTCTTTGACATACTGTCAAACCAGCTGTTTCTTATCCTTGAAATTTCTTTTCAGAAATAGTTCATCTTTCATTTTCTGAAAACAGTCTCCATTCTAAGAGACTTACCTCACTCTGAGAGTTAGAAGCCACCTTGAAAACGAGCCTCACTATGGTAGCACAAACTCCCTTTCACCCACTCTATGGAAAGGCTGGGCCAGATTCTCTTATTCAATTTCCAGTAAGTATGAAACATTTCCTATAAGGACGTTTTCACCTCTAAAGTCCTGGCACTCATTTTATACAACAGTTAAATGAGTTAATGTATACAAGACATTTCAGCTCAGCACTTGCAAATTAAAGTGTTCAATAAATGTTAGCTTTTAACTAGTATATAATTACTAGCAGTAACAATAAATGTCTTCTGGGATCTCAATAACCAATTATTCTGGAGTAATAGTGGCCCATTCTCCTGGCTTTCTCATTTTGTGCATTTAAGACCTTTCTCCCAATAGAACAAAACAAACAAAAAACCTGTTTCGAAAAATGGGCTAAAGATTTAAATGGACATTTCTCCAAAAGAGACATATGAATGACAAATAGGCACATGAAAAGATTCTCAGTATCACTAATCATTAGGGAAGTGAAAATCAAAACTACATGAAATATCACCTCATACCTATTAGTATTACTATTGTAGAAATTTTAAAAAATTTAAACATACACTTAATAAAATAAACAGAAAATAACAAATGTTGTTAAAGATGTAAAGAAATTGGAACCCCTGTGCCTTTCTGGTGAGAATGTTAAATGGTGTACTGTGTATGTGGGAAACAGCATGGCAATTTCTCAAAAAATTAAACATAAAATTACCATATGATCTAGCAATTCCACTTCTGGACATATACCCCAAGGAACTGAAAGTAAGATCTTGAAGAAATATTTATATACCCATGTTTATAATAGCATTATTCACAAAAGCCAAGCATTAGAAGCAACCTAAATGTCCATGCATGAATGAATGAAAAAGCAAACTATAGTTTTTGCTACACAATGGGATGTTTTTCAGCCTCAAAAAGGGATGAAATTCTGACAAATGGTACAACATGGATAAACTTTGGAAATATTATCCTAAGTAAAATAAGTCAGTCACAAAGGGACAAATATTGTATGATCTCATTCATGTGAGGGACCTCCTGTAGACAAATTCATAGAGACAGAAAGTAGAAGGGGATAGGGGAAAGGGGCAATGGGGAGTTAGTGTTTAATAGCATCATTCCATTTTGGGAAGATGGAAAAGTTCTAGACATGGATGTTGGTGATGGCTTTGCAACAATGAGAATGTACTTAATGCCACTGAACTGAATACTTAAAAATGATTAAAATGGTAAATTTTACGTAATGTTTATTTTATCTCAATTGTTTTAAAAGTCTCTTCTATCCTGTGCCTGCAGAGACTCCCTCTCCCATTGCAAGACAGTATGGTCCTGACCACAGAGTTGGGGACACAGGTACAACTGAGAGAAGTGGCAGGGATTTCCCCTGCAGGCTAGCACTGTGGACAACTGGAGCCAGATCCAGAACTTGGAGGCCAAGTCAGATGATCTCCTCTTCTGTACCTACCCTAAATCAGGTGACTGTGGGGTGAGGGGATAACCAAACTTTAGCCTGTGGAGTCAGAAAGGGCTGCTCACATCAGTTAGAATCCCCTTTGATACAGTGTTTGCACTCACTCATTCAAGGAGGGCTGCTTCTCCTTGCTATTCAATGATGAGGCAGTCTTGGGATACTTAGTGTCCCTGAGTTTAGCAGGGTCAAACATAATGGCTTTAGAGGACCCAGTCTGCTGAGCTTTATCGTAGACTGCAATTGGGTGGCAGCGTCATGCAGCTGTGGCCCTACTGCTCCTTCTGTCCACAGAGACCTTGTGGGGTTTTCTCACAGGATGTTCAGGACAGGATCCTGACCTGAGGGGAGACTGAACCAAACACCCTCCATTTCCATGTCCCCATTTTCACCCAAGACACTTAAGACAGATTGTCTAACCAGTTTCTGTGTCCTCTCTTTCTATTTGGGCCACAGGGACCATGGATTCAGGAAACTGTGGACATGATTAAGCAGAATGGAGATGTGGAGAAATGTCAGAGAGCCATCATTCAATACCACCATCCTTTTATCGAGTGGGCTCGTCCACCCCAGCCTTCTGATGAGAATTCCTCCCCTACTTCTCTGGTTCCATTCTTTCTCTTCTTTTGAGATTTTCTTCTTCATTTTTTTTAGAACAGTGTTAGGTTTATAACAAAGTAGAGTCACAGAGATTTCCTGCACATGCATAACCTCTTTCATTATCAATATCTAACCCTCCCCCAGATGGTGCATTTGTTTCAATTGATGAACCTACACTGACACATCATAATCACCCAACACCCATCATTCACATTTAGATTTGCTCTGGATGTTGTATATTCTATGAGTTTGGACCAATGTATAATGACCTGGATCCGGCACTGTAAAACCACACAGAGTAGCTTCACTGCCCTAAAAATCCTCTGTGCTCCACTTGTTCATCCCTCCATCACTTCCCAACTTCTGCAACCACTAATCTATTTACTGTCTCCACAATTTTGCCTTTTCCAAAATATCATATAGTAGGAATCACACAGTATGTGGCCTTTTTAGACCAGCTTCTCTCACTTAGTAATGTGCATTTAAGTTTCTTCCATGTCTTTTCATGGCTTGATAGCTCATTTTTTTTCAATGCTGACTAATATTCCATTGCTTAGATATACCACCATGAATTTATCCATTCACCTACTGAAGGGCATCCAGTGGCTCTCCTTATCTCTTTCTCTTCCTCTATCTCCTGTCTCTTCTCTTCTGCTTTATCTTTTCTCCTCTATCTCTCTCTCTCTCTCATTTCTATCACCATGTGTTTCCTCCTCCTTTCTTCATTTCTGACTCTTTCTACATATTACCTAAGATTATTTGCCAAAAGTGAATCAATAAATAAAAAGGAGTCTTGCTTATTTTCTTCTTAAATGCTCCCTCTGGCCATCATGCTATAGAACTCACAAAGAAGGTAGAAAGCTATTTATGAAACAATTCACACTCTCTCCTTTCCTTACTCCACACTTACAAAAATCCAGTGCAGCCAAGAAAGTGCCAGATAATCAGCAAAAATAATGCATTTGCAGCTGACCATTTCTGTTCTGTAGGGAAACTTTTTTAGGGCAATACTCAACATAGAAGTTCTTTTCTTCACACACACAAAAAAATGACAAAAAAACAACCAGAACTTCTGGAATCTAATAAACTTCTTGTAATTAAAAAAAGGCAATCAGAAGGCAAAAGAAGCCATTCCAGGTTACTGGCATGTTACAGAACAATTATAGGAGGAAGGCCTACTTTGC
The DNA here is from genome assembly GCA_004023845.1 of Helogale parvula. Taxonomy (NCBI): domain Eukaryota; kingdom Metazoa; phylum Chordata; class Mammalia; order Carnivora; family Herpestidae; genus Helogale; species Helogale parvula. Next base: position 22,730 of record PJEM01015852.1, on the reverse strand, counting down.
TATTTCAGCATTGCATAAGATAGCACCATGAAAAACTGGAAACACAACTAGCTAGAGCTGCAAAATTATAGGCAGCACAACTCTAGTGTTGAAGTCTAATTTGATGCGGTTGTGGACAGAGGCCTGAGAATCTACCAATGCCCAGTAATGGAGATGTTCCTTATCCCATCAGTCCTGAAACTTGTGTCTGAGTTAGAATAACCTTAGGCGCTTGCTTGTCCTTATGGTTCTACTTGCCCAGCCACAGACTCCTTTGGCCCTCAGCTCCTGTCTGTCTACTTATTCTCTAGCTTAGCAGTCCAGTGCTTGGTCTGTCCCCTGCTCTGAACTACCAGTGGGGCTCTGACACTGCACACAGAGTACTTTCTGCCTGCTTAATGGTCACTCCACTCTGAGTGTCTTCAGGACCTTCATTTTTGTTGGTTTTAGTCTGGTCTTCTGATCCTTTGAGCAGCAGGATGGTATAATGATTAAAGACAACCAGGGTTTAAGTTCTGATGCCACCACTCACTTGGCTGAGTGACCTTTAACAAGTTACTTACCTTCTCTTTGTTACAGTTCCCTCAACTGCAAAATGTCAATAGAATAAGTGCCTACATTGAAAAGACATTGTATGGATTACATGAGTTAATATGTGTCAAAAGCTTAGAACAGCGCCTGGCACTCTGCTACAATAAGAACTCATTTGTCCATTCTCAGCTTCTGTCTCCACATCCTGAAAGTGACAGGGTAAATTAATCAAAGCTCCCTTCCAGCTCTCAAGCTGTTTGAGTCTACAGAAGTAATGGTAAAATCAATAAACTTATTACAAAATCCCAAAGGAAGTCAAGAGACAAGCAGAAAAATTGAGGGTGATGAGACATTCTGGACAGAGCCAAGAATGTAAGTTCCCCCATGTAATACTTGTACTACACAGATGATTCATCTTGATTTACTTTAATGGGGCAGAAAAACCCAAAGCAATGCCTTCTCCACGGATACTAAGGACTCACCTTCCAATTCAGCTATTGCCTCCATCTTTCTAGGAAAATAACAACAAGGTGAGACAGCAATAGTTTCCCTGGGGACAGGCAGGGAGACTAACTCTCTTGAGAGCAAATCTCCCAGACCCTAACTCACAACACTGCCATCATATTTACTTCTCCACTATCTCTGCAGTATTGCTATTGATCAGCAATAAGAGAAAATGTTGAGTTCTGTACTCAGCAGGATAATTCACCGGAATGGTTTCAAACAAGATGTGAATTGTTTGAAGGCACAGATGAATTTTTGGAGAGAACAAGATATAGTGAGTGTCCACAGTAAGCCAAGAGTGTGTGCAATGGAATTCTCATAATAGAGCGAGAAGAAAAGCTGAAGGGGGGGGGGCGGGGAAACCCTGACGATTGTTTAAAAGGGTAAATAGATGGTGCAATGTTTCTTGAGGGGAGCAATTGGCTTTAGCTTCCCGTAAACTCTGGGCTTTGGGCTTTATTTATTCTGGGACTTTATTTATTCTGCACACAGTACTTAATCAGTTCCTTGCAAATAAAGGACATTCAAAATGTGTTTACTGAATGAATAACAAATGAATTGAGTTAAGGAAAGAAACGGAGATATCAACCAGCAATGTTAAGAAAGTTTTCTTAAAGGTGGGAATGAAGGGAACAAAGGGCTAGGAAGGGTGTGTTTCTAGGAAACAATAGCAATTATGTGAGTCCTTTCAGTAAAGTTATATAAGGGAATAAGAACCTTTGGGATTATGGCAGTCCAAACACCCTGAAACCTCCTATATGAAACACTTAGCAATTACACATAACACATGACAAGTTTCTTGTAAATGTGTAACTGAGATCCAGAGAAAGTTGAAGAAATCCCTCAGTCCCACAATGAAGAGTGCACTGGAAATCAGAAAGGTCATTGACACTGCAGCTGTGCTGTGGGTATTTGATAATGGAGAATGCAGCAGTGTGAGTTTCAGTGGCTGCACAAGGGCAAATCCCAGAGCAGAAAGAACCAGAAAAGTGAGGGGCCGAAGCTGGGACAACTGAAGGGCTTCACCCTTAATGGATGGATGGGTGGAGAAGGCCAAACCAGACCTACTAGACCTTTTTCCCATTGCGAGTCACTGAGAATAAAATCCACAAACACAAAAATGGAGTGTTTATTGGGGTTTATTTTAGTTTGGCCAAACAGCTACTCCTGAGTGTTGGCAAGTTCTCAGGAAAGTGCACTGCTGAGCAGGAGCTCAGGGTTTTTAGGAGCTTTGGCAAGACAAAATAAGTCATCATTTAGTTAACCAATCATAGTTTACAGCATTTTGTAGTGGCCAATCATATTTCGACACACAAACATTACCTTTGGCGGGAACCTATCAATTTTAGATTTCTTTGTCTCAAGAGGGGTTCGAAATGACCAATCATAGTTGGGGAGGGGTGCAAAGAGGTTATACAGAAGTGAGAACTTTTGCAGTTAAAGGGTGAGGTTGCTTAACACAGAGTCTTGAAAAACAAGGTTAGCCATTAGGTTACAATCAATTGTTACATCTTAGGGCTTTCCAGAGCCCAGTTGCTCAACCTTTAATTATTTGCCAGGGTTGGAGAGTAAAACAATGGTTGTTGCTTTTTTCCATTAGGGTCAGCTTGACCTGAGGAGGGTCTTACATACCCAAGGATGCCTCTCTGTGTTGACCTGGGATCTCAGCTGCCCTGAAACTGTATGGCCACAGGTCTCCTCTTCAAGGGAGGAGATTCAGACTGCACTTCTTGCATTGTCCAAGAAGCCCCATGCTGAGTAACTGTATAAGGTGGTTCCACTGGCAGCATCCCCAGGATGACTGGCAGAAACAAACATGGGATCAGGTGAGGGAGGGGGGGAATATAGCTTCTGCTTGCAGTGTTCCCACTTGAGTTCACCATCTCACATTACAAAATACACAAAGGAACAAGCTAAAAATGTACTAAAAACCAAAACAACAACGACAACAACAGGGAACAAGCCAACATGAGAGTCTGCAGAAAGAACAAACAGCAAGGTTGGACCTCAAGGACTTCAGATACCAAAATGACCAGATATAGAAATATAAGTTGTGAGGGGAGTCTGGGTAGCTCAGTCGGTTAAACATCCGACTTCAGCTCAGGTCATGATCCCACAGTTCATGGTTTCAAGCCTCATGTTGAGCTCTGTGTTGACAGCGGGGAGCCTGAAGCCTGCTTGAGATTCTGTCTCTCTCTCTCTCTCTCTCTCTCTCTCTCTCTCTCTGCCCCTCCTCTGCTCTCTATCTCTCAAATAAACATTTCTTAAAAATTAAAAAATAAAGAAATAGAAGTTGTGTAAGTAAATGAAATATTGAATCAAAAATAAAAGAAAGGAGAGAGAGGCAAGATGGCAGAGAAGTAGGGCGCTCTGTAAACTCTGCCCACCCGCAACTGTCAAACTGAGAAGGACTGAAGCCACAAAACTCTGATCTGCAAGAGTGGGAGGAAAACACACAGAGTCCACATAGATGACAGCCTCATAGGTGCCTGAGTGAGTATGAACTGGGGAAATAAAACTGGGCCGGGGCCAAGGCTCTGAGGGGAGGAAGCCCCAGCCCAACGCAGAGCTGGGGAGAGCCATGCGGAGCAGCAGTGCAGGGCTGCCAAGGGCTGTGCAGAGCAGCAAAGAGAAGCGAAGAGCCACGAAGAGCGAAGAGCGGCAGAGAGCGGCAGAGAGCCGAGGGGAAGAGAAAGAGAGACTGAAACCCTTATAGAGTGGTCCTTAGAGAAGAGAAAAACCTAGCCCAGGACAGAGAGAGACACTATCATCCCATATATAACCGCTGGATTTGGGGAGAGAAACTCATTCCCCTTAGCTGGCTTATTTTTCCTTGGGCTTGGAAGCATGCCAATTCCAGGCAGGAAAAACAGCTCCCTGACTCCACCTACTCAATCCTGGCTAGAAAGCTGCACCCCTACGGAGTACATCTCATCTCCGGCGGTAGCATTAAAGTGCATGGACTAGGATTTGGGATTCAGACGGGGCTTGGAAAAAACAACTTGGCCCACCTGCAGCACAGGGATATCAGAATCAAAAGAGTGGCTAGCAAAGCGTGGCCTGAGAAGGACTTGGGGCGCTGCCATTCTTCTCCTCAAAACCACCAAGGTGGGGCCTCAGAGAGCATCCCCTGAGACCTGACATAGTACACAAAACCACGCCCATCCGCGCTGGAGAGATGGGTTTTTTTTTTTCCCTTTGCCATCCCTTATCTCACTCATATCTCTCCCCTCCACAATTTTAGCTCTCAGACTGTCCTTTGTCTTTTGTTGTTTCTGTCCCCACCTCCTCTTTTTCTTTTCTTTTCCTTTCTTTTCTTTTCTTTTTTTCTTTCCACTTTTGGTTTGCTTGTTTATTTATCAGTGCATTTGCGTGCTTTTGTTCCCTGTATGTTTGTCCATCTGTTTTCCTTTTCAGGGCTATCCCAAGAAACAAGCCAAAGTACACATGGTGGAGAGTCCGAAATATCACTGAGTAGGGAAATAAAATAATCAAAGGCACAAGAGAAACGGAGAGACACCATGAAAAGGACGCTTCCTGAAACAGTGGGCCCTGGACAGTCAATGAACCTCCATTAATAAAGCAATACTCACAGGTGCAGAGTGCATAACGACTCTTAAAACTGACAAGAGACAGAAAGAAGCCAAAATGACAAAATGAAAGAACTCTCCTCTAAAGAAATTTCAGGAGGATGTCACAGGAAAAAGTCACTTATATCTGCTCAAAACAGATATAAGCAACATAACCGAACAAGATTTTAGAACAATTGTCATAAAATTAATCGCTGAGCTGGAAAAAGCATGGAAGTCATCAGAAAAGCTATTGATACAAAGACTAGGGACCTTCACAATAGCTGCGACGAGTTTAAAAAAGACTATAAATGATGTGTATCATAAGATGGAGGCAGCCACTGTATGGATTGAAGAGGCAGAGAGGAGAATAGGTGAATTAGAAGACACAGTTATAGAAAAAGAGGAAGCAGAGAAAAAGAGATAAATTGATACAAGAGCACAAAAGGAGATTTCCAGACATGAGTGATACAATCAAAAAGAACAATATCCATATCATAGAAACTTCTGAGGAAGAAGAAAGAGAAAAAGATGCTAAAGGGGTGCTTGATAAAATTATACCCAAGAACTTCCCCTATCTGGAGAAGGAAATGCACATTGAAATCCAAGAGGCACAGAGAATTCTCCTCAGAAGTAATTTGAATCAACCGTTGGCATTAAACATCATAATGAAACTGGCAAAATATAAGAAAAAAGAGAATTCTAAAAGGAGCTAGGGAAAAAAGGGCCCTAAAATAAAAAGGGAAACCTATCAGAGTGGTTACAGACCTACCTAATGAAACTTGGTAGGCCAGAAAAAAGTGTCCAGAAATCTTCAATGTGATTAACAGAAAAAATATGCAGCCAAGAATCCTTTATCCAACAATCCTGTCATTCAAAAGAGAAGGAGAAATAAAGGTGTTCCCAGATAAACAAAAATGGAGAGAATTCATCACCACCAAACCAGCCCTACAAGAAATACTAAGAGTTAATCTATGAGGAAAATGTTGCAAGGAATACAAGGTACCAGAGACACCACTAAAAGCATGAATCCTACAGAGAACATAATGAATCCAAACCCATCTTTTTCAAGAATAACACTGAAAACAAATGGACTGCATGCCCCAATCAAACAACACAGAGTAGCAGAATGGATTTTTAAAAATCCACCTATCTGCTGTCTACAAGAGACTCATTTTACCTGAAGGCACCTTCAGATTGAAAGTAAGGAAATGGACAAATATCTAACATGCGACTGGAAGTCAAAAGAAAGCCAGATAGCCATACTTCTATTGGATGAACTGGAGTTTAAAGTAAAGGCAGTAACAAAAGATGAAGAAGGACTTTGTATAATAATTACAGGGTCTCTCCATTAGGAAGAAGTAACAATTATAAACACCTACCCGCCGAATTTGGGAACACTCAAATACATAAAACAATTAATCACAAAGAGAAACAATCTTATTGATAAGAATGTGCTAATTGCAAGGCACGTTAATACTCCACTTGCAGCAAAGGATAGATCAACTAGACAGAAAATCACAAAAGAAACAACAGACCTGAACGACACATTGGAACAGATGGAATTATACATATATTTAGAACTCTGCACCTGCAGCTAGGGAATTCACCTTCTTCTCGAGTGCACATGGCATATTCTCCAAAATAGATCGCATACTGGGGCGTAAAGCAGCCCACAATAAATATAAATAAATTGAGATCATACCATGCACACTTTCAGATCACAATGCTATGAAACTTAAAATCAATCACAGGAAAAAGTCTATAAATTCTCCAAGAACGTGGAGGTTAAAAACCACCCTGCTAAAGAATGATTGGGTCAAACAGGCAATTAGAGAAGAAATTAAAAAACATATGGAAACAAATGAAAATGAAAATACAACAATCCAAACTCTCTGGGATACAGCAAAGGCTGTCCTAAGAGGAAAGTATATTGCAATCCAGACCTACTTCAACAGACTAGAAAAAGCACAATTTCAAAATCTAACAGAGCACCTAAAAGAACTAGAAGGGGAGAAGCAAGAGCATCCCAAACCCAGCAGAAGAAGAGAAATAATAAAGATCAGGACACAAACAAACAATATAGAATGCAAAACACAGTTGAGCTGATCAATGACACCAAGAGTTGGTTCTTTGAAAAAATAAAATTGATAAACCTCTAGCCAGGCTCCTCACAAATAAAAGAGAGAACACCCAAATAGACAGAATCATGAATGAAAATGGATCTATTACAACCAATCCCTCAGAAATATAAACAATCATCAGGCAATACTATGAAAAATTATATGCCAAGAAACTGGACAACCTAGAAGAAATGGACAAATTCCTAAACACACATGCACTACCAAACTTCAAATGGGAAGAGATATAAAAACTAAACAAACCCACAACCAGTGAAGAACTCGAATCAGTTATCAAAAAACTCCCAACGAATAAGAGCCAGGGCCAGATGGCTTCTCAGAGGAATTCTCCCAGGCATTTAAAGCAGAGTTAATACCCATTCTTCTCAAACTATTCCAAAAAATAGAAATAGAAGGAAAACTTCCAGACTCATTCTACGAAGCCAACATCACTTAGATTCCCAAACCAGACATAGACCCAACAATAAAAAAGAACTACAGGCCAATATCCTTAATGTATACAGATGCAAAAATACTCAACAAGATACTAGCAAATCGAATTCAACAGCATATAAAAAGAATTATCCATCATGATCAAGTGGGATTCATTCCTGGGTTACAGGGCGGGTTCAATATTCGCAAATCCATCAATGTGATACATCACATTAACAAAAGAAAAGATGAAAACCATAAGATCCTGTATAGATGCAGAAAAAGCATTTGACAAAATATAGCATCCTTTCTTAATAAAAACCCTCGAGAAAGTCAGGATAGAAGGAACCTACTTAAACATCATAAAAGCCATTATGAAAAGCCCATAGCTAATATCATCCTCAATGGGGAAAAACTGAGAGCTTTCCCCCTGACATCAGGAACACGACAGGGGTGTCCACTTTCACCACTGTTGTTTAACATAGTACTGGAAGTCCTAGCATCAGCAATCAGACAACAAAAGGAAATAAAAGGCATCAGAATTGGCAAAGAAGAAGTCAAACTTTCACTTTTCACAGATGACATGATACTCTATATGGAAAACCCGACCGACTCCATCAAAAGCCTACTAGAAGTGATCCATGAATTCAGCAAAGTCACAGGGTACAAAATCAATGTACAGGAATCTGTTGCATTTTTATACACCAATAATGAAGCAACAGAAAGAGAAATCAAGAAACTGATCTTATTCACAGTTGCATGAAAAACCATGAAATACCTAGGAATAAATCTAAACAAAGATGTACAAGACTTGTATGATAAAAACTATAGAAAACTCATGAAAGAAATTGAAGAAGACACAAAGAAATGGAAAAACATTCCATGCTCATGGATCAGAAAAATAAACATTGTGAAAATGACATTACCCAAAGCAATCTACACATTTAATGCAATCCCAATCAAAATTGCACCAGCATTCTTTGCAAAGAAAGAACAAACAATCCTAAAATTCGTATGTAACCACAAGAGACCCCAAGTAACCAAAGTAATATTGAAGAAGAAAACCAAACAGGAGGTGTCACAATCCCAGACGTTAGTCTCTACTACAAAGCTGTCATCATCAAGACAGTATGGTATTGGCACAAAAACAGACCCATAGACCAATGGAATAGAATAGAGAACCCAGAATTAGACCCACAAATGTATGGCCAATTAATCTTTAACAAAGCAGGAAGGAGTATTCAATGGAAAAAAGCCTCTTTAGCAGATGGTGCTGGGAGAACTGGAGAGCAATATGTGGAAGAATGAATCTGGACCACTTTCTTATACCATGTACAAAAATAAACTCAAAATGGATGAAGGACCTGAATATGAGACAGGAAACCATCAGAGGAGAAAGCAGGAAACAGCCTCCTTGACCTCAAATGCAGCAATTTCCTTCTTGGCACATTCCTAAAGGTAAGGGAAATGAGCAAAAATGAACTATTGGGACCTCATCAAGATAAAAAGCTTCTTCACTGCAAAGGAAACAATCAAGAAAACTAATAGGCAACCAACAGAATGGGAAAAGATAGTTGCAAATGACATATAGGATAAATGGCTAATACCCAAAATCTACAAGAAACTCACCAAACTCCACACCCAGAAAAACAAATAATTTGGTGAAGAAATGGGTTGAAGATATGAATAGACACTTTTCCACAGAGGACATCCAGAAGACCAACAGACACATAAAACAATGCTCAACATCACTCATCATCAGGGAAACACAAATCAAAACCACACTGAGATACCACCTCACACCAGTCAGAGTGGCTAAAATGAACAAATCAAGAGACTATAGATGCTTGTGAAGATGTGGAGAAATGGGCACCCTCCTACACAGTTGGTAGGAATGTAAACTGGTACAGCTGCTCTGGAAAACTGTGTGGAGGTTCCTCAAAAAATTAACACAGTACACTAGAACTCCTGCTGGGGATTTACCCAAGGGATACAGAAGTGCTGATACATAGAGGCACATATTCCCCAATGTTCATAGCAGCACTTTCAACAATCATTGAAAGAGCCTAAATGTCCATCAACTGAGGAATGGATTAGGAAGATGTGGTTTATCTATACAATGGAATACTACATGGCATTGAGAAGGAATGAAATTTGGTCATTCATGGCAACGTGGATGGACTCAAGGGTGTCATGCTCAGTGAAATAAGTCAGGCAGAGAAGGACAGATAACACATGTTTTCACTCATAGGTCTAACAGGAGAAACTTAACAGAGGACTTTGGGGAGGGAAAGGGGGGAAATGAGTTAAGGAGAGGGAGGGAGCCAAATTATGAGAGACTCTTGAATACTGAAAACAAACTGAGGGTTGATGGGAAGTGGCTAGGAGAATGGGGATGATGGTCATGGAGGAGTGCACTTGTGCGGAAGAGCCTTGGGTGTTATGTGGAAACCAACTTGACAACAAAATATAAAAAAATAAAAATTAAAATAAAAAAAGAAATAAAACAAATTATGTGCACCTGGGTGGCTTAATCAGTTAAGCCTCTGGCTCCTAGTTTTGGCTCAGGGCATGATCTCACAGTTCATGAGTTCAAACCCTACATCTGCACTGTCAGTACAGAGCCTTCCCAGGATTCTCCCTCTCCCTCTCTCTCTCTGCCTCTCTTCATTTGTGCTCTCTCTCTCTCTCTCTCTCTCTCTTGAAATATATAAATAAACTTTAAAAATTTACAGAAATATAAAAAATGAACAATTAAGAAAAAGAAGGATACAAGTAAAAAAACGGACTATTAAATATAGAAAACAGACTGGATATTACAGGAGGGAGGAGGGGGATGAACTAGATAAACAAGGTTAAGAATACGCTTATCTTGAGAGCACTGAGAAATGTATAGAATTGTTGAATCACTATATTGTACACCTGAAACTAATATAACACTGCATAATACTTGAATAAAGAAAGAATAAGTAGTATTTATCTGCAGTGATCAAAGTCAAAATAATGCTTGCCTTGGGCAAGTGAGGCATTAACTGGAAAGAGGCAGGAGGGAACTTTCTGAGGTGATGGAAACATTCTTATCTTGATCCGAGTGTATTTACATATATAAATAAAAATCCATCAGAACGTAATCTATGGCTTATGCATGTTACTGTATATTATGCCTTGATTTTTAAAAATTCAAATATTACAGTCTAACTTCATGCTTATAAGAAAAGAATAGAGCCCTGATAATTAAGTAACTTTAATTCAACCTTGGAAGTTGGGATAGAATTCAAAGCTGAATTGTCTCAGCTGGCAACCTCAACAAGTGCTTTAACACATGACAAGTTAATAAAAGCTCAGTTCTGCTCAGTCTGGGGAAGATATTTTCTCCAAATATCCACCGATGACCAAGCCTAGAACAAAGAGTTACTAAGTCCAGGTGAAAAGAGGGAGGAAGGAAGGGTGGTTCCTGAAGGCTTGCTCTAGACTTTCCTTCAGTGACAATTCTCAATTCCTCATCTTTACTGGGACCAGGAAATGACCTCCTGGACTTGGGCAAGCCCTCTGGCTGACCTATGTTCCCACTGCTCTTCCTTCTGGCAGCATCAAGGAAGACTATTCTGGCACAACATTAAGGATTTTGTTCCACTTTCTTTCAGGATGCAGAATCATGCAAATTGCTTCTCTTTGTTTGCCTGAACATACATACCTGTAACAAATGACTAGAGCTGTGTGGATATAGGCACTGGGGATATAAAGCCTATGTGAATCCTAACTCACATTTACTTTTCACTTTCCCCTGTTGATGCCAAAGTCCAAGTTGGAAGGAATGGCTAAGCATAAAAGTGGAGGAGACAAGGGAGTTAGAGTGTACCTTGATCCCCCAAGGGTCATATCAGAGATAAAATAGTTAATTTATTAAAAATATATAACCAGATAAAATAGACTGTGTATGTCAAAATACCCATGCTAATCATTTGTTTTTCTTTCATTCATCACCAACTCATCAGGAATCTTTTAAACACCAGACATAGTGGTAGATAAAATATTCATTATCTTTGCCCTGCTGGCATTATCAGTGCAGTCTGTAAGACATCAAGCCATTAAGCAAATAATTACACAGAGCTTTGATCACAACATATAAGGGATAAGAAGGAAAAATGAAAGGTAGAATATTGGTGTGTCCTAATTTAGATGGAGGAAGGTATAAAGACAAAACTGAACTAGTCTGGTTATTATTTAGGGAGTGCATTAGTTTACTAGAGCTACTGTAACCAAGTGCAAATGGGGTTCTGAAATAACAGAAAGTTATTCTCATAGTTCTGGGGGGTAGAGCTCAGAAATCAAGGGTCATTGGGGTCTATGAGGGAAGGGTCTGTTCCAGGCCTCTCTCCTTGGCTTACAGATGACTCTCTTCATGTTCACATCGTGTCCACCCTGTATTCACATCTGTCTCCAAGTTTCTCCCCCCCTTTTTTTTTAAGAACACCAGTCATATTGAATTAGGACCCACACTAATGACATTATTTTAACTTTATTACTTCTGTAAAGACCCTAACTCCAAATAAGGTCATACAAGGTTCTAGCTCCCCATATGCTACTTAACTGCTGTAATCCTAATTCGTGATACTCACTCCCAAATTAGTCCCTTTCCTGTCCATGTCATAGGTCAGGTTCCATGGAAAGCAGCCACTAAGTCATAAATAAGTGTGTGTCCTGTTTAAAGGGAGTGCTCTTGTGATCACTTCCTCTGGAAGGTAGAAAAGGATGTGGGATTGAACAGGAGAAACTAAGCTTCAACTCAGTCCCAGCAAGGACTTCATCCAATGCTCTAAAGCTGGGATGGCTCTTCACAGCTGGTGCCATCCCAGTTTTGGTGAGAGGACCAGGTGTCAACAAGTCACAAGATCTAAGCTGCCTCAGGAAAGGGGCATGAACTTCATCCCCGAGAGGAATGAATACCTGAGGGCTGTCTACCAGCAGCAGCCACAGGAACTGGAATAAACTTTTCATTCATAAGAGATATCTAGGGGGCATATCCCTTACCATTTAAAAGCCTCCACATATGGCTATAAGACATCTCCAGCCACAGCTTGCCTGAGCCATGTCATTGTTTGCTGGGGTTCCATTCAGGTTAACATTCATATCTGGGAAAATTCTAGATAGCAGTTAGGGTCCATGGAAAGAAGGGCAGATATAAGACTGCACTGAAAATCAGACAATAGTGAGGAATCCAGGAGCATAGGGTAGTAGGACTTGGCTGTCATGGGACTAGAGAGGGTAATTACTGGTGATTTCAATTCATAGTGTAAGGGTCTTTGTCAATAGGTTGTGTTGCAAGGCAAGTCTGGAGTATGAGGCTAGGAAGTCTGGAAAGAGACTTTGGATGGCCTGGACCAACATCTGAGAGAAGCCCAGGTTTTCTGAGACGTTCACAGCTTCTACAGCATAAAAGCCTATTCTAGATGTGGAATCTATAGATAAAAGGCACCCACAACTTCCTTTGAGGGGTTTAGCCACCTTCCTGAAAAGGAAGCAGAGCCAGTCTGTGTAGAGAAGGGGCTCTCTGATGATCCCAAATGAGCTTGGATTGGGCAGAACCAAACAGTATGGAGTTAGGACAATAAGTTGACAAAAAGGCAAGGAAAGGTTCACGGATGAATCTAATTCTAATTTTGGAAGTGCAGAAGGAGAATTGGTTTTACTGCAGAATAGGAACCAACTAGGAGCTGAGCAGACATGATACTAGACTACAGTCTAGAAGGGGAGCCTTAAGATAGCACCCAGAGATCACCATCAAGGTACTAGGGAAAGAGGAACCAGCATCCTGGGAAACTTGCATGAGGGCACTATTACAATAATGACATCTTTCTCTCCAGGGGTTACCTGAGCAAGATAGTCTCAACTTCCTGGCTCTGGCCCTCCTGATATATTAGCATCAACACAGTAAAAAAATTAAGACGCATTTTTTATTTAGTGCCTACTATAAGCTGGATTCTGCTATTTTCTCTTTTTATTCTCAAAAACACATAAGAATATTTGATGTCCAGTGGCTTTACATAATTTATCCAAAACAACTCAACTTCTATGTCCCAGAGAAAGGATTGGAGTCCATATAATTCAACAGCCCCACACACATACAAACCATGCTTCCTCCCAGAGATACAAGAGCAGGTCTCTGAGTGTCCCAGAAGCCAAAAAGAAAGAGATGTTTTAGGCAGGCCAAAGGAATTCGGGACTGAGAAGAACTCCCCAGAATCGACAAGGAGATAGCCAATGAGGTCTTAGAGAGAAACAAATAATACCCCCAAATAGAGCAAATTTTATTTTCCCATCTAAAATCAATTCAATAAGCACTTGGGTGACTCAGTTGGTTAAGCATCTAACTCTTGATTTCAGCTCAGGTCATGATCGCATGGTCATGAGATCAAGCCCCACATCAAGCTCTGCACTGGGCATGGAGCCTACTTAACATATTCTCTCTCTCTCTCTCTCTCTCTCTCTCTCTCTCTCTCTCTCTCTGTCCCTTTACCCTCTCAAAAATTAAAAAAATAAAAAATAAGACAAATTGAACTTTTTTTTGTAAAAGTCACTATTTAATGTTACATTGAGTCTTTCTTTGCCTTTTAATAAGAAATTCATTCAATCTAGATTTCTCCGGTTTATGGATTATTTGAAATTCTTACTTTTTCTTTCTTTTCACATTGCTGGCATTGGATCAACTTTATGGTTCTAAAAAAGGTAACAGAGGCTGGGGAACAAGATTATTTATTAGTAGCCAGGGTTTAACAGCGAAAGTGAACGTTTGGAATTTCTGTGATTTTCCTTGAATAGTAATATTTTTCAAATTAACTCCTATTGTTAATATAATAATTATTTGTATTATCATTTTCTATTAATATCAATGCACATTTATATTTTTTAAATTACATCATTGGAATATAAAAATGAATGTCACATTTCTTCCCTTAAACATTCTGGTAAGGAAAAAATAATTTTAGAAGTTTCAATTTAATGCAGGGAGTAACATAAGTGAGGTATAATAGACAAATTAAATTATTTCTGTAGCATAAGATGTTTTTATTTATTTTTTAAATAGTTTATTGTCAAATTGGTTTCCATACAACACCCACTGCTCTTCCCCACAAGTGCCCTCCTCCATTACCACCACCTCTTTTCCCCCCACCCCCTTCCCCTTCAACCTTCAGTTCGTTTTCAGTATTCAATAGTCTCTCAAGTTTTCTGTCCCTCTCTCTCCCCAACTCTCTTTCCCTCTTCCCCTCCCCCTGGCCCTTCATTAGGTTTCTCGTGTTCTCCTGTTAGACCTATGAGTGCAAACATATGGTATCTGTCCTCCTCTGCCTGACTTATTTCGCTTAGCATGACACCCTCAAGGTCCATCCACTTTCCTACAAATGGCCATATTTCATTCTTTCTCATTGCCATGTAGTACTCCATTGTGTATATATACCACATCTTCTTGATCCACTCATCAGGTGATGGACATTTAGGCTCTTGTTTTTAAACTATAAGTTGCAGAAAATCAATAATCAGTTCTAGATTCTTAATTCTAGTTTTGTTCAAGAACTACTTGAACACAGGAAATTGTAGATCTGATACATAACAATGGAGATGATGAGAAGAACAGATGGGCTCCCATTTACCTTAAACAATTTTTCTTGGAGTAGGTAATAACCACAGACTCTGGTAAGCCTCCAATTTAAAAATTGTAACCTTCACATGAAGATGGGCAATAGGGACAGGAAAATCAAACTTTCAAGTCTACCACACTCAATAAACAGATCAAACAAAAACAAAACCAAACCAAATGACTTTAGTTCCTAATTCTAAATACTGGATGAGGGGTGCCTGAGTGGCTCAGTGGACTAAGCATCTGACACTTCTGACACTTGATTTCAACTCAGGTCATGATTTCACAGTTTGTAGGATCAAGCCACACACGAAGCTCTGCACTGACAGCATGGAGCCTGCTTGGGATTCTCGCTCTCTTTCATTCTCTCACCCTCTCTCACTTTTTCTCTATTTCTGTCTACCTCTATCTCACTTAAAGAAAAGAAACTTAAAAAATGCTATCTAAATACTAGATGAAAGTTGTCTTTTCTTGTGCAAATCTACATAGGTCCCTTCACTTAGAAATTTATTTAGCCCTACTACTTAACAATAGAGAGGTACTATCCCTCTACTAAATAAAGCATCAATGAGCTACAAGTGCCAAAGAATATCTACATAGTTCTCAATAGTCCCAACAAAATCTTTGCTTTCCCATGTCAAGGAAGGCTAGCACTAAGAGCCCTAGTGTTTAGTTAGATTTTACAATGTACTTTCAATGAAAAAATAATAAACGGTACAGTCATAGCTAAGATTTTTATAGCACTTACCATGTGCCAGGCATTATTCTAAATACTTTCCTTGTATTAATACATTTAGTTCCACAACAATCTTGTGAGGTAGCAATTATTTTATACTCATGTCACAGAGGAAGATACTGTGGGTACGATTTGCTCAGGGTTCACAACTAATAGGTAGCTGAGCCAAGATTTGAATTCAGGAATTCTCTTTCTGAAGTCCATACTCTGAACCACTAAGGTATATTGTGTGCATGTGTATGTATGTACCTCTTGTTGGACTACTCCTGGTATATGTGTCTCAGGTATAGGATTGAGTTAAAAAGACTAGTGGTTAACACGGGAAGCTGGTCATATTTAATAACTGTTTCAACAAAAATCCATTTTAATCCAAGCTGAAAAAAAACTTACTTAAAAACTCTTATTTGGAAAATAATTTAACTACTGTTCATTGTCTTCTCTTCTCTCTCTCTCTCTCTCTCTCTCTCTCTCTCTGAGGTAGCCAAACATGCATCATGTTTCAAAACCACTTGATCAGTGTCATACCAGGATGCTTGTATAAAAGTGGCTAAAATGAGGCTTAAAAATAACTGTGAACAAATCTCAAAGAATGTTCTAGGCTACACTAAGTAATTTGGGTTTCATCTTAGAGATCACCTTTGGACACATTTTGGGGAGTCTTCAAGACTTCTATAAAAATTTCTCAGTTATTATATTATTTGAATGGGAATTTAAAAATATCATGTAACATCCAGATGGCCAACAGACACATGAAATGATGCTTAGCATCACTCATGATCAGGGAAATACAAATCAAAACCACACTGAGATATAACTTCACACCAGTCAGAGTGGCTAAAATGAACAAATCAGGAAACTATAGATGCTGGCAAGGGTGTGGAGAGACTGGCACTCTCCTACACTGTTGGTGGGAATGTAAACTGGTGCAGCTTCTCTGGAAAACAGTGTGGAGGTTCCTCAAAAAACTATCAATAGAACTCCCCTATGACCCAGTAATAGCACTGCTAGGGATCTACCCAAGGGATACAGGAGTGCTGATGCATAGGGGTACATGTACCCCAATGTTCATAGCAGCACTGTCAACAATAGCCAAATCATGGGAAGCGCCTAAATGTCCACAAACTGATGAATGGATCAAGAAGTTGTAGTTTATCTATACAATGGAGTACTACATGTCAATGAGAAAAAATGAAATCTGGCCATTCGTAGCAAAGTGGATGGAACTCGAGGGTGTCATGCTAAGTGATATGGGTCAGGCAGAGAAAGACAGATACCATATGTTTCACTCATAGATCTAACAGGAGAAGCTTAACAGAGAACCATGGGGGCAAGGAAGAGGGAAAAATAGTTGGAGAGGGAGGAAGGCAAACCACGAGAGACTCTTGAATATTGAGAACAAGGTGAGGGCTGATGGGAGAGGGGGAGAGGGGAAAGGGGATGATGGGCATGGAGGAAGGCACTTGTGGGAATGAGCACTGGGTATTATATGAAAACCAATTTGACAAACTATAAAAAAATAAAATAAAATATGAGCTGAAAAGTTCAATTCAATTCAATTAAAATTAAAATACCATGTAGGCATGCTCTGGATCATCTAAATGATCAATGTGTACCCTAATTTCTGCCACATGGTCCCAGTGTCCTCATTTGCATCTGGTCACAACCCCTTGATAATGAGTGGTACTAGTGTAATTATTGAAGGTTAACAGGATGAGAAATGGAGAAGATGACATAATAGTGAATAAGTCACCAAGTGAAGGCCAATATATCAAATATAGTACCAAGTACTAAAAGAAAGCAAAAACGAATGCTTTTTTTTAATCATCTAAAAGTGAAGAACAGCTAAACATGACATTAAAGCCAGAAATCAGGGGAAGAAACTGACAAAATCAATTGCATAAGAAATAAAACTTTTTAAAAATTAAAGAATAAGCCAGAACTATTTTTCAGGAGGTGACCAAGCTAATGTAATGACTTCCCTAAAGACCCTGAATCTTCCCACATAACTTCTGCCTCTATCTTCCTGGGAGAAAAACTGTAAGGTAAATTTGAAGCAGGAAATATTCAGAGATGGGTTTTCCCTGTAAGAATCTTTGTCATAACCATTGTATAGTTATCCCTATGTGTGTCTGCCAGGAGCACTAAAGACAAATAGATTATGAGACTGAAGTTCTTTCATCTTTCATGCTCTTCATCTCTCATGGATACAGACGGTCTCAGTACACACTTACGTTGAGACAAGGGCGAGCACCAACATCTATTAGGCTCAACTTTAACCATCTCTCATCCTTTCAATAATGTTATGAGGGGAAGGTACAGAAGAGCACACCACTGCTCAATGATGTTACACAACTTGCCCAATAATAAACACCTAAAGGTAGAAGAGATGGACTGCATATCCAGATCTTCTTGACCTGACAGTCCATATCTTTCCACTTCCCCACATTGCCTACTCTATGCCTTCTACAACCACAACATTCTTCTTAAACTCATGCACAGCTGGCCTGTTCCTGGCCTTGAGGTCATGAGTATTTATTTAAGTGATCAGAAGATGGTATTAAAGAAATCTCAAAAACCATGTGTTCTACTATCCTCTCACTTTATTTCACTGTAGCCAAACTATATCTTTCTAGTACCTAATGGCACTTACAAGTTCTGGTCATTCTGAAACTTGATGAAATCCAGATTATTTTGTCAAACTTTTATAAACATCAAAATTACTTTCTATATTGGAGCCTAATGTACAGACTCTTTTTCACATACATATTCAGTTGGCCACTAAGGAATTTGTTTCAACTTTTTCTGAGCCTCAAGAGACCATTTATTGACATCTGGTCTAAAGAAGTGCTCACCTACAGAAAAAGTCTGCAGAGGAATCCTTGACACTAAGCCAAAGCAGCCACTATCCTTCCCTGTCCATGAGACAGTTCTGTGCCCTTTGATAGTCTGGTCAAGATCAGCAACTTAAACCATTCCTGGTTCTCCACAGTGTATTCAGGGCCTTAATGTCTCTACCTTGCTGACCCTAGTATGTTTTCCTGTGCAGATCTGGAGTCCAAGGAAAAGAAAAAAATGACTGAAGACAAACGCCAATATATTATTAGTATAGTCAGAGCTAAGGCCTGGGCTAGGGGTAACAGTAAAATTAGAATAATTATAACAGCAATATGATGAGCACCATAATGAAGAACTGACTATCATGTTCTAGTTGTAGAGAGGTAGGGATATATAACGCTTGACCAGGAAGTTTGACAAAGGTAACAAAGGAATTGGGTCATGAGGAGTAAACAGAAATTTGCCACATGATAAGGGAGGGAAGAGCATTCCTGTTTACAAGAAGAGCAGAAGCTGAGATTCTTGCACTTGAGAGAATCATGCAAGGTCAGAAATGAGGCCTGGAAGGTAGACAGGAGCCACAGGTGAAGGGCCTCATTGTTGTGCTAGAATGTTTGGACTTCATCCTACAAGCTACTTGTGTCCCAGTGAAGAATTTAAAGAAGGAAGTGAAAAGAGCCTGTTTAAATGTTAGACAGCTCCCTTAGGGCATGGTGGTGTGGAGGGGTGAACAGAATAGGGCAAGGCTGAAAGAGGATGTCAATGAGGAGATGGAAACAACAGTCCAGGAAAGAATTAGGGAGACTTAACGTGAGGCAGAAGCAGTTTGGATATGCAATCCAAATATACAGACCTGACAGAACTTATAGAACTTGGTCAAAGGTTGGCTATGGAAAAAATGGAAAAAGAGACATCTAGTATGATTTATGATTTTAATTGTGTTGGCGGTCGTACCAGTAATAGAAAAAAGGAATGAAGAAAGAAAAGAAAGTTTGTCTGAAGATGAATTGAGCTTTGAGTCTATTGAATCTGAAATGCTTACAACACATTTAGTGGAGATACGAATATAGGAGTCTATAGTCTAGGAAAGAGGCATTGTTTAGAGACAAATTTGTAAGTAATAAATATATGAGATTTACAGGAGTTGCAAAAAAATCATGAAAAGTAAACGAAATGAGAATAAATGTAGGCTCCAGGCAGAACCCTACAAAAACATTTAAATTAAAGGTTTTATTTTTATTTTTTAAATTTTTAAAAATATTTTTTATTTATTTTTGAGAGAGAGAGAGAGAAAGAGTATGAGCAGGGGAGGGGCAGAGAGAGAGGGAGACACAGAATCCGAAGCAGCTCCAGGCTCTGAGCTGTCAGCGCAGAGCTAATGAAGGGCTCGGATTCGTAAACCGTGAGATGATGACCCAAACATAAGTCGATCGCTTAACCGACTGAGCCACCCAGGTGCCCCCGAATTAAAGATTTTAAACTTTTAATGACAAATCCCACTGAGAATCTGAAGGAGTTATATCTTCACTTCTGACAAACTGCACGTCTACACAAAAGTTTGCATACTATTTTAGGGAGAATGTTGGTTTGCACCCCCTCTGGAGCTCCATGGGTACAATCTATACTTGGAGGGCAGGGAGAGATGAAAGATAGAGGTGGGCACTCCAGATTGGTAAGTGGTAATTTAATTAACAAGGGGACTTACATATAAGGCTTGTTTGGGGCAGCAGGAAGACAAACGGACAGAAGTTTATATAGACTGGGGTGCCTGTGGCTCAGTTGGTTAAGTGTCTGACTCTTGGTTTTGACTCAGATCATGATGTCATGGTTTCTGAGACTGAGCCTCATGTCAGACTTTGCATTTATAGCAAGAAACTTGTTTGAGATTCTCTCTCTCTCTGCCCCCTTCCCCCCACACTCTCCCCAACTCTCTCTAAATACATAAATAAACTTAAAAATGTTTTTATATAAGAGCCAACTAGGTCCAGTCACATATACCATCCATGCTCTCAACACCAGAGCAATATCTCACGACTATGTCCTTAAGCAGCCTCTGAGAATAGGAAGGGCAAGTAGAACCTACATTCCAAAAAAGGAACAGGGGGTAATGAGCCTCCAAATTGTCAGGATCCAGCTTATGGTTCAACTGTGGTTACATCCTCCCAATAACCTGCCCCCAATACTGCCCACAATTATCTTGAGGTTCATCCATTTAAGACTTCCTGGATTTTTTTAAATAGTTTATTGTCAAATTGGTTTCTATACAACACCCAATCCTCTTCCCCACAAGTGCCCTCCTCTATCACCACCACCTCTTTTCCTCCTGCCCCCTTCGCCTTCAAACCTCAGTTCATTTTCAGTATTCAATAGTCTCTCAAGTTTTACATTCCTCTCTCTCCCCAACTCTTCTTCCCTCTTCCCCTCCCCCTGGTCCTCCATTAGGTTTCTCGTGTTCTCCTGATAGACCTATGAGTGCAAACATATGGTATCTGTCCTTCTCTGCCTGACATATTTCGCTTAGCATGACACCCTCAAGGTCCATCCACTTTCCTACAAATGGCCATATTTCATTCTTTCTCATTGCCATGTAGTACTCCATTGTGTATATATACCACATCTTCTTGATCCATTCATCAGGTGATGGACATTTAGGCTCTTTCCATGATTTGGCTATTGTTGACATTGCTGCTATAAACATTGGGGTACATGTGCTCCTATGCATCAGCACTTCTGTATCTCTTGGGTATATTCCTAGCAGTGCTATTGCTGGGTCATAAGGGAGTTCTATGAGTAGTTTTTTGAGGAATCTCCACACTGTTTTCCAGAGAGGCTGCACCAGTTTACATTCCCACCAACAGTGTAGGAGGGTGCCCATCTCTCCACACCCTCACCAGCATCTATAGACTCTTGATTTGTTCAATTTAGCCACTCTGACTGGTGTGAGGTGGTATCTCAGTGTGGTTTTGATTTGTGTTTCCCTGATGATGACTGATGTTGAGGATCGTTTCATGTTCCTGTAGGCCATCTGGATGTCCTCTTTGGAGAAGCGTCTGTTCATGTCTTCTGCCCATTTCTTCACTGGGTTATTTGTTTTGTGGGTGTGAAGTTTTAGGAGTTCCTTATAGATTTTAGATACTAGCCCTTTAACTGATATGTCATTTGCAACTCTCTTTTCCCATTCATTTGGTTGTTTATTAGTTTTCTTGATTGTTTTCTTTGCAGTGCAGAAGCTTTTTATCTTGATGAGGTCCCAAGACTTCATTTTTGCTTTCATTTCCCTTGCCTTTGGGGATGTGTCGAGTAGGAAATTGCTGCGGTGGAGGTCTAGGAGATTTTTTCCTACTTTCTCCTCAAGGGTATTGATGGTTTCCTGTCTCACATTCAAGTCCTTCAGCCATTTTGAGTTAATTTTTGTGTATGGTGTAAGAAAGTGGTCGAGTTTCATTCTTCTACATGTTGCTGTCCAGTTCTCCCAGCACCACCTGCTAAAGAGGCAGTCTTTTTTCCATTGGATACTCTTTCCTGCTTTGTCAAAAATTAATTGGCCGTACATTTGTGGGCCTATTCTATTCCATTGATCTATGTTTCTGTTTTTCTACCAATGCCATACTGTCCTGATGATGACAGCTTTGTAGTAGAGGCTAAAGTCTGGGATTGTGATGTCTCCCACTTTGGTTTTCTTCTTCATTAGTACTTTGGCTATTCAGGGTCTTTTGTGGTTCCATACGAATCTGAGGATAGTTTGGTCTAGCTTTGAGAAGAATGTTGGTGCAATTTTGATGGGGATTGCATTGGATGTGTAGATTGCTTTGGGTAGTAATGACATTTTCACAATGTTTATTCTTCTGATCCATGAACAGGGAGGGGATTTCCATTTCTTGGTGTCTTCTTCAATCTCTTTCATAAGTATTCTATAGTTTTCATCATATAGGTCTTTTACATCCTTGGTTAGGTTTACTCCTAGGTATTTTATGGCTTTTCATGCAATCATGAATGGGATCAGTTTCTTGATTTTCCTTTCCACTGCTTCATTATTGGTGTATAGGAATGTAAGTGATTTCTGTACATTGATTTTGTACCCTGCAACTTTACTGAATTCATTGATCAATTTTAGAAGGCCTCTGGTGGAGTCTGCCGGGCTTTCCATGTAGAGTATCATGTCATCTGTGAAAAGTGAAAGTTTGACTTCTTCTTTGCCAATTCTGATGCCTTTTATTTCCTTTTGATGTCTGATTGCTAATGTAGGACTTCCAGCACTATGTTAATCAACAGTGGTGAGAGTGGACACCCCTGTCGTGTTCCTGATCTCAGGGGGAAAGCTCTCAATTTTTCCCCATTGAGGATAATATTGGCTGTGGGATTCTCATAAACTGCTTTTATTTTTTTTT
>PJEM01015851.1:0-28213 GCA_004023845.1 Helogale parvula | reverse complement strand
CACCCAGTACCTCTCCCCACAAGTGCCCCCCACCATGCTCATCACCCCCTCCCTTCCCTTCCCCCTTCAGTCCGTGGTTCATTCAGTATTCAGTAGTCTCCCTTGATCTGTGTCCCTCACTCATCCCCGCTCTCTTTCCCCCTTCCTCTCCCCATGGTCCCCTGCCAGGTCTCTCCTGTTAGACCTACGAATGCAAACATATGGTATCTATCCTTCTCTGCCTGACTTATACTCTTGACCTAACTTAGATTCTGTTAGTTTTTTGAGCTGGTTGGCAACAAATAAACTGCACACTGGATATTTACTTATGATTGTTTATTTATCTATGATATTCTATCATTATTGTCATTAATTCTGTTTTGTTTCTTCCCATATATCACAAAAGAAATCACAAAAACTTCACAGAATTAGTAGCGAATTCAATGTGAGTACTTGATATGGATAATGATTCTTTTTTCTTCTTTCTTTGTCTTCCTTCCTTCCTTTCTTCCTTTTTTCTTTCTTTCTTTCTTTCTTTCTTTCTTTCTTTCTTTCTTTCTTTCTTTCTTTCTTTCTTTCTTTCTTCTTTCTGATGAGGACATTGTTGACAGTGTAATCTGTTTGGTGAAGTCATCGCAATATCATAATAAGACCCATGGAAGGAACTCAGAGGTGGGGTTCCCATTGTTCAACTTTCTTCTCCATAACAAACTCCCCGTGAGGCCCCTTAGCATCTGAGGGCAAAAGGGCCAAGTAGACAGGGGTCTCTGCTCCTTCTTCTGGACTTTTAATGGCTGTAGGTCCACCCATGTCTGTTCTCACCGAACCAGGGCAGCAGGCATTCAGGAGGATCCCGTCCCCTCTCCTCTGCTCACTCAGTTTCCTGGCATAGATTTTAGACAGAACTGTGGTACCCATCTTTGACACTCCATATGTGAGCATTTTTATATCAGGCCAGCCCTTGTTCTGGTGCACTCTGTTCTTCGTATCATCCACGAACTTTTTCATGAGCCCCACCAGCTCCTCTTCTGTGATGGTCTTACTTCTGAACTTCTGCTGCATTCCTGGGCTGCAGTATTTAAGAGCTACTAAGCCCGTTTTGCTAGACACATTGACCACTCTGCCTAAAATACAACACAAGTAGTCATGTAGAATGGCATGCACGAGAATCATGAATAGCAAGATTGTTTGGTTTGTCCATTTGGGAGACAATTACCAGTTTGCTATGAGTGTTAATGTAGTCTTCCTATATAAGTGATGGACTTGATACAGTCTTGACCCTCGAAACACTCATAATGTCTCAGGACATCAGAGAAATGTCTACTGGGGAGTGCCGTGCTCAGATGTCCCATAAAGAAATGTCCCAGATGTTCCTTATACAGGAATGTGTTTTCTGAAGGTAAGTCGGTGCTCACTGCAATCATGAATAAATAGCCACTTTTCTTCACAGGTCCTCTTGAGACCATTTTAACCTCTTACGGGCCCATGGGCAGTGCTCTATGAATGAGTGTCTATTAACAAACAAACAACCACTGTTTCCTGATGACATTATAAAGGAGAAATGACTGAATGTGTATGGTTGGCTGTAGCTTTGCTGTAACTGGGTAAAAACAAATCACCTGAGTGGGCTAAGGTGCATGCTATTTTCTGCATGTTGGCATTTCATCAGCTCAAGAGCAGTGAGAAAACACCAGGCAATATGATCATGGGAAGGGGGCAATGGAACAGTCCCATGTTAAAGAGATGGTATAAAAAGAAATGCTACAACAAGGATGAATCTTGATAACATGACCCAAAATAAAGTGGCCAGTCACAAAAGACTACTCATTATATGCTTCTCTTTATATGGGATGTCCGGAAAGGTAGATGTTGAGACAGAAAATAGATTAGAGTTTTGCTTAGGGAAGTGGGAATGTAAGACCGGAGAGCTGATGCTAAGGGTATTTTTTTCTCCTCGGTGTGATGACAGTGTGCTAATCTTGCAGTGCTGATTGTTCCACCACTCTGTCCATATCTAAATTCTCTGAATTGTCTCCCTGAAATGGGTGAAGTGTATGGTATGTGAATTGTATCTCGGGAAAGCTGTCAAGGGTGTTAATCACACTGATACTCACTAATTCTCTTTCAAAAGATAGTATTCCTTAAAGTGAACTTATATTGACATGTATGGTGTACCTGCTTTACATCTACATAAGTGTCTTTAGTCTAATGGAAAGGTTATGAGAATTTATGAATAATAAGAACTTCAAGAACATTAGGAAACTGTCCCTATTTTATGTAAATATCTGGGAAAGACAGTCAGGGTCACTTAACTCTGAGCTCCATCCTACTAAAGAATGGCAGTGCCAAACAAGTTCAATGAAAGAGATCATGCATGACCCTATGACTCTCATTAAGTGTTTTGAGATAATTAAAATAATTTCTAGAAAGTACCTTATTAATGTAACAGTTTTCTAACGTAAACACATTTTAGAGAGGGTTGTTATTCTAGTCCTTCCTTTCAACTACAGTGTATTAAGTATAGGATTAATGAAACATATATGTCAAATGTTTCATTAAGCACCTCTCAGATTTTATTATGTACCTCTAATTAGATTTGCTTTATTTTCAAAATTGTCATGGGTCTGTCTCACAATAAAAATAATACACATTAATGATTCAAAATTGCAGAACACAGAAGTATGTGAAATAAGACAGGGGCTGAGGAACCACAATGGGTAACTGGTATACGAGGAAGGCAGCAATATTTACTTATAGGGGCTTGGAGCCATTTTCTTACATATCTTTATTATAGTGAGTAGATGGAGAAAATCTACTGTCTGTAGGCTGTGTAGTGAAGTGATGTCCTCTTGTCTATTCTGTATTGTATATCACAGGAAGTCTAGTATCAGCTGTGAAAATGCTCATCTGTGTATATGAGGGAAGCCTGACAGGAAGTAAAAGGATTTGTAGGTAAATTCCTTGTAGTAGATGCTGCAGATTCCCTCACCCCAGGTCTGTTTCATCCTAACCACATCCCCAAGCAGGCAGGGTGGCTGTCACCGGGCTTCACCTTATAGCCGAGTGAGATAGGAGACCCTTCTGGTGTGACAGCTCAGGACAGAAAACACAAGGGCAGGAATAGGATGTACTTACAGAGTTTATACAGAGGAGACTCTGATCTAAAATTTTGTCTCCAGAGTAGACTCATGGTTTTTGTGTGTCATTTCAAGGACTCTGAACTGGATTGCACACAGCTTGTGTGCTAAGAAGTTTAAAGTGGGGGTGGGGGACCCTTAGATTGCTTAGTCAGTTAAGTGTCCAACTCTTCATTCAACTCAGGTCATGATCTCATGGTTCATGGGTTTGAGCCCCACATCTGACTCTGTGCTGACAGTTTGGAGCCTGTTGGGATTCTCATTCTCATTTCTCTCTCTCTCTCTCTCTCTCTCTCTCTCTGCCGCCCCTTCACTGTGCTCTCTCCCTTTCTCAAAAATAATCAAACTTAAAAAAAAAAAAAAGAAGTGTGGACCCTAAAGACATCCTTGTGATAAAGGTGTGTGAGGGCACTTGAATGTGTCATATGTGTATATGAGAGTGTGTGAGGAAGAGATTATATGTGTGACTGTAAGTGTGTGACACTGTGTGTGAGATAGCATGTAAAAGAATTGCCCTGTCACAGTCAGTATGAAAAGCAAGTCCCTGAGGTAAGAAAGGACTCTTGTTCTGGTGGGGCTGGCATGTGTGTCAGGCTTACAGTCTACATAGGCCATTCCCTGTATGTGGCCAGGCATCTAGTTTTAGGAAATCTCTCCCTCTCCAGACTTTACTGTCCTAAAGCAGAGCCACAGCGATCTCCACAACACAAGGTAGTTTAGACATCATCTCATCTGGGGTCACAAACTTCAAGGGCACTAACTGACTCTCCAGGCTATTCAGAATCTGTAAGTCCAAGCTGGTTCTCATGACCTGTGATGATTTAACATTTGTCCCATTCCCTGTAAGATTAATGTTTTCTAATATCAGGAGGATAAGTTCTTTAGTTTCTTGACTGATTAGCGTTTTTCACAAAACACTTCAAGTTTTAAAATGTGCCTCCTGAGATGCCTGGGAGTCTTGGAGACCTTGGCCCAACAGAGCAGAGTCTTTTTGCTTTCTGTTTCCCTTGCCTTACCGGGTTAGGCCTCATTTGAAGAAGAGAGATACAGGAAAAATGATTTGAGGACCTTGAGTAGGGGGAAGAACCACTAGTTTGGATGTCACATGACCTCAGTCATCAACCAGCGGTGCTTGTGACCTGAGATCCATGATTCCTCCAGGTTCTTAATGGGGTCCATACATAAAATGCCTAGCACATTGCATCTAGAAATGCCCAGCTACCTATCCTTTCTAGAATCCATCAGAGTGTCTGCATGAGTGAGGTGCCTTTACCATTGTAATTTTCCCATCAAATATCTCTAGTGGTTTTTTAGACTAAGGATATTGCAAAGCAGTACCTTCTTAAAGGAAGGTTGAGAACAACTTCTGAAATGTTTCCTTGGTGACAGTAGCCTTAATAAGAGTATATTTCTACCTAGTATTTTAAACTTATGTCTGATGAACAAGAGTGCTCAAATTTTCAATGTTTGCTCAATTCCCTAGGGAGGATTATAGCTTAATACCTTTTTGAAGGAAATATAGAGTATAATTTAAAGAGAGAAAGAATAACAACAGCTCATCCATTTAAAGAGAATATCTTTCAAATTCATGAGTAGGAACTTTTGTGGAATGAGAGTGAGAAGATGTGAAATGTGTGAAGGGGTTTTTATGACTTTGATACTAATTTCATGGATAAGACTGGTGATGGGCACCTGGTTGTTGTAAATTCTTATCTTTGTTTTCTGCCTAAATTACTTAACTAAAACTTCTCCTCGATAGTCTCTTCAAAAAGGGTAGTATTCTTATAACATGAACCACTGTGGCTGCCATCCACCCTAAATAATGGAAGAAATTTCTTATTTCCAAAGGCAAGAAGATCTAGCTCTTACACTGAGGATATAGCTTGCATTTCCATGTCCATGAGTCTAGTTTTCCCCAGACAAGATCAATATTTGACTAGGGGCTGCCTTAGCAAATGCAGGAGAGCACTCATTCCTCATTCTGGTCCAAGGCCCATACATAGCAGGCACCCACACTGTTTAGTAAGTGAGAAAACAATCAGCCAGAAGTATGATTTTGCCTTCTAAGGGGAATACGTGGAGGATGTGTGATGCTGGCACATGGATCTCATCCCCCATCAATGTTGTGGTGAGTAAAGGAGGCTGGGGACTTTTGAGAGCTGCCCTTTGAGTGCCAGTGAAGTCAGTGGTAAAAGAAGGATATAAGTTTCCGGGATGGAAGAGGCAATGTGGGCAAAACTGGGGGTAAGCTGTACATGCATGTGCTCATTCGAGCCAGACACCCTAATCTTTCTAAAAGTGTCATCTTACTTAGTAAGTGTACTGAATGGTGGTGGTGCCCCCATCACATCATTGTAGGGTAAATATTGCAGTAGTTTACAACCAAGGAATTATGGCAGTCTGTATTCTGCAAACATTGAAGAAGGTGAAGGAAGTTTGATGGGCCTGGACTTTAGCAGGTCTGACAACAGAGATCCCTACAAGTTGTGCTCACAATTGAACTTTGCTCCTGAAGGACTTTTGGGCATAAGCGTGAACCCAGGGAGTATAGAGAATAACCAGAAAGGAAAACAGAAGAAGCCATGTCTCTTAGGAAGGTTACAATGGTCCAGAAATGACAGCCGAGTCTGTTGGAGAGCTGGGATGGAGAAAAGCTTGGGGACAAATTGCAGGACAATTGTTAGGACCTGGTCAGTGATAATCAGGAGATGGGCATAGTGATCTCATTTTTTATGGTGGGTGGATGGAATGGTCTGTGACCAGGATGGTATTGGGAAAGTACAAGTGTCATCTGGACATATTTTCGATGTTTAGGTGGGGGTGGGGGTGGGACCTGGAAAGGTCGGATTTAAGGAGGGAAGGGCATCCTGAGGAGAAAGAGAGAAGACAATGTTCTAGGGATTGTCCTAGGCAGGTGACAGACTTTAGGGGAGTCTGAGAAGTTTGGATATTGAAGATTCCACTAGCATCAATACAATCCTCAGCAGGAGGGAGAGGGAGAAGAAAGATCCAGAAAGAAATACTCAGGAAAGTGTACTTGTGAGGGGCACAGAGTGAAGAAAAGGCCTCTGTGAGGAGATTTTGAAATGAAGACAAGGAGACCAAAGAGCTAGTTGTGAAAGACCAGCACACAGAGGGCATTGCTGAGTGCCAGACCTGTGTGTACAGAGCCCTGAGGAGAAGGACACCTGTCCGGGTGGGAAAACAGCAGGGAGACCAGGCTGGCTGAGGAGAGAGAGGGAGTAGGGTCAGTAGATGAGGTCAGAGAGGCTGGGGCCAGATCATTCTAGAATCATCATCGCCTGGGACCTTGTCACACCTACCTTGCGGTTTCACTAAAGGCAGCAGTTCTGTGCACACATCTCGGGTACCAAAGAAGTTTGTTTTCATCGTCACTTCTGCTTTAATATGTAAGGGTGTGTGATCATCAGCTGGTAGGGGAGAAGGAGAATAGGTTAGTAACTAGATGAATTCTGAATATATTCCACGAAGTGATGATAACGGTTTTTTTTTTCATGTGGAAACTGGTGAATTCTCAGTCATTTCTGTGTGAGGTGACACTACTGTCCTGTGTAGCTATGTATGTTGGCACCATTTGGGGAGGCTACGGAAAAGATGGACAATGGGATTTCTGTGTACCCTTGTTTTGAATATGTTGTTTACTGCATACTGGCTAAACATTTACCGGTCATATCCGGTCAGATAGAAACTTGCAAAAACCTGGGGGAGGTCCCTGAGAGTGCCAAGGTCCTCTGGCTGGAAAGCCTTGCAACTTCTGGAGGGTTCTGCTCTCCCTGTGCCTCCAGTTCATCTTCTTGCCTAGGGAGGCTGTTCTAGATCCCTTCAGAGCTCCTGGCCCCAGAGCAGGGGTTCAGACACCAGCCCTAACCCACCCTGAGTGGTCCCCTAAGGGAGTTCTCCCGGCCTAAGAGTTCTCACGTTCTTACTGTCAAGGGCGATGCCCGCGTTGTTGACCAGTACGTCCAGGCCCCCGTACTCCTTGCGCAGGAAGTCACCCAGGGCGCGGATGCTCTTCAGGTCGTCGATGTCGAGTAGGTGGAAACGCGGACTCAGGCCCTCGTCCTGGAGCTGCTGCAGGGCCGCCTGTCCCCGTGCCTTGTCCCGCGCCGTGAGCACCACGTTCCCGGAGAACTGCCGGCACAGGTCACGCACGATGGCGAAGCCAATGCCCTTGTTGGCCCCGGTCACCAGCGCTACGCGAATGTTTGACGACATAACTGTGTGGGGTTCCTGGGAGGCTTGTGCGTGGAGTGGATGGTGCTGTGGGCCACACAGTGGGCTAGTGATGTAGAGGACTGGCCACAATCAGTGTTGCCAGTAGAACTGTAACCCCTAGTCCTATGACCAGTCCTATGATTCTTAGAGCCCGAAGCCCCGCCTCTGTCTTTGTATGAAAGGAGGGGCCACTGTGGTTCCAGAAGGTTCCTAATGACGCTATACCAAATCTGTACCTTCTAAGGCTGCAACCCGAGGCTAGCCAGTACTTTGTTCTCTTAGGTGCCCTCCTCTGAACGCAGTGTTGGTTCCTCCTCCCCAGAAATGCCTGCTCCCCCAAAAATGTATTGATCATAGGTTAATAGAGGCTGGAGATTCATGGTAGGTGAACTAAATTATTCTGGGCAAACCTCAACAGGAAAAAAAAATTATCTTAGGAGTATGTCCCTCTTCCTCTGCAGAATGGGAATGGATGCTTTCTTCCAAGATGCAATGGAGTTGCTTGCACAGGCGACCTGCCTCTGAGGACACAGACCCCTTTGGTTTTTTTAGGAGAATCTCGAGAGGGAGAAACAGAGAATTAGGTCCTGTGCTGAGTCTGGGGTGTGGGCAGGGCTTGTCCTTCTGTGTGATTCCCAGTGGGCCCCGAGTGGGAGGGAATGTTTATGAAGCTCACTGTGGCCAAGGAATTGATTGGAATATTTGATTTAATGATTACTTTGGCCTCTTTTTCCTGAAGTCCTTACTTTTTGCTCCTGTTGAAGGTTATAGTTAATACATGTTATATATAAATAGCTGTTATTTTTAAAGAAGCATGGAGCTCTGTGTTGGGAAGACATGGGCCTCAGTCAAGATGAGTTTCTTTATCGGCTGTCCCTCTAGCCTTACTGGGCAAGAAATCACTTGAGGAACAGGATCCTCAGCATAAAGTATTTGAGGACATGAGTAGTGGGAAGAACCATTAGGTTGGAAGCTACATGAAATTGGTCTGCAGCAGGCTGTGCATGGGAGCTTGAGATCTGTTTTTCCTTCATGTTCTTAATGGGGACAATATATAAAATGCCTAGCCCATCAAATCTAGGAATGTCCACTCACCCCACCTTTCTAGAACAACAATGTGTTAGTGTGTGTGTGTGTGTGTGTGTGTGTGTGTGTGTGTGTGTAAGGGAGATGCCTTTACTATGGTAATTCCCCCTGCCAGCTGATTCCTCTTGTGATTTTCCAGACGATTGGATGTTGAAAAGCAGTACCTCAAATCAAGGTTGAAAACACCTTCTTTAAGGTTTACATGGTATGTGTGCCTTAACAAGACTGTTTTGCTCCTAGTACTTTTACAGCTACTATCTGATGAACAAGAGTGTTCTGATTTCACAGGTGTGCTTGATTCCTCAGGATGGTGATTCTGTAATAGATTTTGGAAATAAATGCATATATAATTTAATGAGAAAAAAAGAAGAATTACAGCTGATGAGCATTAAGGAGAATATTCTCCAAAGTCAAGAATAGGAATTTGGGGGAAATGAGAGGGAATAGACTTGGAATGTGGGAAGGAGTTTACATGGCCCTGACATTGATTGATGGGTTAGGATAGCTGGTGGACATCTAGTTGCTTTAGATTCTTATATCTTCTGTGGCTTATTATTTCAGAAGCACTGTTTTTACAGAAATCATGAAAAAGAAAGAAGTTGGGTGCCTGGGTGGCTCAGTCGGTTAAGTGTCAGAATCTTGATTTTGGCTCATGTCATGATCTCATGATATGTGAGTTCAGGTTCCGCATCAGATCTGGGCTGACACTGCGAAGCCTGCTTGGGGGTCTGTCTCCCTCTGTCTGCCCTTCCCTCACTCTTTCTCTATCTCTTTCTCAGAATAAATCAAAAGTTTAGGGACGCCTGGGTGGCTCAGTCGGTTAAGTGTCTGGCTTTGGCTCAGGTCATGATCTCGTGGTTTGTGGGTTCGATCCCCACGTTGGGCTCTGTGCTGACAGCTCAGAGCCTGGAGCCTGCTTCGGATTCTGTGTCTCCCTCTCCCTGCTTGCGCTGTCTCTCTCTGTCTCTCGAAAATAAATTAAATAAGTAAATAAATAAGTAAATAAAAAGTTTAAAGAAAAGTAAGAAGAAGAAATCCACATCTATTATCCTTTTGTATACTAAGCATAAGGTCATCCTACTCTGGTATTCTCCTTTGAAGGCAAAACAACAAGGTGAACATTGGCCTTTGGGATGTGTTTTTGCCCACATAGAGTACTGGTGCAAAACATTCAAGATTGTTCTTTGTATGTAAGGTTCTGAAGTATGGGCGAGGAGGGACAGTATTTCCTTTGGCTACCCTAAGACTTCTCCAGATAGTCTCCCCAAAGAGGGTAATGTCCTGATAACATGCACCACTGTGCGTGCCATCCCCCCAAATGATGGAAGAACTCTGCTATTTCCAAAGGCAAGAAAATCCTGCTCTTATACTGAGACTATAGCTTATACCTCCATCCATGAGTCTAGTTTTCGTGAGGCAAGATCAATATTTGATTAGAGCCTGCCTTAGCAAATACAGGAGAGCACTCATTCCTCATTCTGGTCCAAGGCCAATACATAGCAGGCACCCACACTGTTCAGTAAGTGAGAAAACAATTGGCCAGAAGTGTGTTTTCCTTTCTAAGGGGATACGTATAGGATGTGTGGTGATGGCACAAGGAATTGTCCCCCATCAACATGGTGGTGAATCAAGGAGTCAGGGGACATTTGAGAGCTACCCTTTGTTTGAGGTGTCAGTGAACTCAGCAGTAGTAGAAATAGTAGAACTTTCTCAGACAGCACAAGGGAAAGGGGCAGAACTGAGAGTAAGCTGTACCTTCATGTGCTCAATTCCAGTCCACAAATCTTAATCATTGTGGAAAATTAATCATGGGAAACCTCACTAAATGCAGTCAGGGTGGCAGCAGCAGGAGCAACTCAGGCCCTACCTCTCCCAGTCAATTGCAGACCCAACAAGTAGAGAGAGACTTGATCATGCAATGATTTGACCTTGCATATGAATATAACTGTACTACTTCAGAGTAAGATTTTTTTTTAAACCCCTGGAGCAAGAGCCCAGTCTATGAAAACCACTACTTCCAAGTCCCAGCCTACTTCAGTGGACTTCTGGTTTAAAACGTCCCTCCCAACTTACCCCTTTTCTCCTGAAAAATATACCTCTCCTTTGTTTCCTGGACTCACCTATGATTTTGCCACAGCTTGGTTTTCCACGATTGCAATTCTCTTTATTCCCAAAGAAACCTATTTTCTGCTGATATAACTGGCAGTTCATAGTTTTAGAATGAACATTCCTTGTTGACACATATGGGGATCTTGGGAAGACCCCCAAATCCTCTCGCTTTGGTGGGCAAGCAGATGTGGTATCCATGGAGGGATTTGGGCTTACTGCTTTCTCACTGACCCTGAGGTTTGAGAGTGAGCTTTTCTCCTGAATTTCCATGTCCTTGCTTTGTGTCTGTGCTCTCTAGGCTTTATTCAGGATCTGTTTTAAGTTCTTTCTCTCTCTCTCTCTCTCTCTCTCTCTCTCTCTCTCTCTCTCTCTCTCTCTGTCTTTCTTTTTTTCTTTCATCTCTGAGAGTATTCATTTGATCTTTGATCTTATTCCTTCTCAGAATCAAACTGTTCCTGATGGCACTGTGCCGGAGTCCCGCTCTGACCAGTCCAGGGATATCCCAAAGGAGGCCTGTCGTTGGCGCAAAGGAATGGACACAGACAGCTCAGGTGAACCAATCTGGACAGTTTTTTTATTTTTCCACAAGCTTATATATGCTTTCTACTCTCTATATATTTGCATCAAGCTATTTGTTTTACTCTCAGAAAGTTCTCAGGGAATTCATCTGTGAGAAAACTTTCTGGTTAGTTCCTTGTGTTACTGCTTTTCTACTTCGAAGAATTAATCTTTAATCTGACTATTTCTATGCCTGACAAGCTAGAGGGCTAGTTATTTTTTATATTATTATTCCAGTTGTTTTAGCTGAAACTGGTAGAGCTAATTGAAACTGGTAGAGTTATTCTTTTTTTTTTTTCAATTTAAATAGTTTATTACCAAGTTGGTTTTCATATAACACCCAGTGCTCTTCCCCACAAGTGCCCCCCTCCACAACAATCACCCCCTTCCCCTCTCTCTCCTCAGCCCTCAGTTTGTTCTCAGCATTCAAAAGTCTCTCACTACCTCTTCCCAACTTTTTACCACCTCTTTCCCCTTCCCATGATCCCCTATTAGGTTTCTCCTGCTAGACCTATGAATGAAAACATATGGCATCTTTCCTTTTCTGCCTGACTTATTTCACTTAGCATGACTCGTAATGTAGCAATCAGCTAATCATTAAAGGCATTTTGAAGAAAAACATGCCCCTGTAGAAGGTTACAGTGGCAGTTACCAAGAAAGCAGTCAGGCTCCAATTTCTCTCCAGCCTATTTTTTTAGAGAAATTGGAGTGTGACTAATTTCTTGGTAACTGCCCACTATAACCTTTTACAGGGGCATGGTTTTCTTCAAAGTGCCCTTAATGATTAACTGATTGCTATGTTACAGGGAAAGGCCCAGTAAGAAAAAAAATTGAGCTGATTGAATAAGCTGATTGATTAGAAGAAGGGATATCGGTAGCTTCGCTTCCACAGACCCGTTTTGCGGTCTTCTCTTGTCAGCCCTCAGGGCTTTGCCATCCGGTGGGTGATGAAGGTTGGCTCCCGACATCTCCCCTTTTTTATTCTGTAAATTTGTAGAATGTATATCGGTGACTGGAAAGATGCAATAAGAAAAAATAAGCTGATTGAATAAGCTGATTAATTAGAAGAAGGGATATCCGTAGCGTCGCTTCCAGAGTACCGCTTTGCCGTCTTCTTTGCCATCAGGTGGGTGATGAAGGTCGGCTCCTGGCAGAACTGCTTTGTCATTTGGTCTAATTCCTTTTGGGATTGGACTGTTCCTGTGGGAAAAATAACAGTTTGAACTGCGTTGGCCCTAGGTTTTATTCTGCTTTAGGAGGAACTGGTCCTGTTAGAATGGTGCCATATGGGTTGGCACAGGTCTTCTGTCTAAATTCTTTTTGAGATTGGGCTGTTCCAGGTAGAACTGTGCCTGTTAGAAATAGACTAGCCTTGGGTCCGAGTTCTGCTTGGTACTGGGCTATTCCTCTTGGAACTGGCTATCCTCTGGTATGACTCCTTCTGGAAGTAGGTTGTTCCAGGAAAACCTAAAAAAAAAAAAAAAGGATCCCCAGCATCAGAATGTTTTGGGGGTGACCAAATTATTTAAAATCTATGGTCATTCTGTAGGTGCATTCCTAACTAAATGGACTGCTTTAAACAAAAGTACTTTAGACGTTTTTAACCTGGAAAGTAAATCTGCCAGTTAATTTACCAGTAACAGATGTGTATATTCAGGAATAAAGAGAATTGGGATCCTGGAAAATCAAGCTTCAGGAATACCTGTAGACCAGTCCCGGGAACAAAGTAAAGGGATGCTTTTTTAGGCAAAAAGGGGCAGTTGGAAAGGCTTTTATAAATTAAATGTCCCTTGGCATAAACTGGGTGTCGGAAATGCAATGGCTTTTCATTGACTGAGCAATGCCAGGTAGAAAAGGAAAGTGTCTCTTTTTCTGGATGGAGTAATAGAGCAGTATCCATGTGCAAAGTCAGATCCTTCTACGGTCAAGTTCATCTCTTCTTGTTGAGTCTGCAATTTAGTAGGAGTGGTACGGCATGAGAACTCTCCCTGCAGACACTTCCCGACTCCATTTTTAGTGAAGTTTTCATTACAAACTTTCAGAAACTTCAGTGACCATAATGGGGGACTTTCAGTATCCTCAAACTTGGTTCACTCAAAATTGAGTTAAAGAGCTATATATATATATATATATATATATATATATATATATATATATACCACATCTTCTTGATCCATTCATCAGGTGATGGACATTTAGGCTTTTTCCAGTTGGGGAGAGAGAGAGGGATGCAAAACCTGAGAGAGTATTGAATACTGAAAATGAACCCAAAGGTTGAAGGGGGAGGGGGAGAGGGAAGGGAGGTGGTGGTAATGAAGGGGGGCACTTGTGGTGAAGAGCACTGGGTGTTATATGGAAACCAATTTGACAATAAACTATTTAAAAAAAAAGCTGTTTCTTCTTTAAAGAAAACAAAAGAAAAAAACCCAAAAAAACGACCCCTCCCCGAAAAACCCCTTCAGCATCCTATGTTCCCATCCCACGAACAAACGTATGGACATCCTTTCCCACTGAAGGCAACGTTTTCACTATAATAGCCTTATGCAGTACAGTTTTTATGAATCTAGTTGGTAGGGACAGCCAATCTCTTTTCACCTTCACTTGGGAAGAATTGAAATCCACATAGAAAGTAATGTCCCAGGGTACACAAGGAGTCCTTCCTATTTTCACAAGTGGTTAGAGGCTGATTTGGATGATGGTGAGTTTTCTGCAGGCTCTACTTTGTTACAGTATATAGATGACTCACTTCTCTGTTCCATCTCAACTGTCTTCACAGGGAGATTGCATCCACCTGTTAAAACTGTGGGCCATAAAGGATCGTAAGGTCTTCAGTGAAATCGTGCAGTTTACCCAGACTCAGGTTAGATACCTAATGCATGAGATCTTGACATGAGAGCTGCATTTGGACTCCAGTGATTCTTCTCAGGACTGCTAGCAACTGACAGGTTACTTTTTGACTCTCCATGACAATTTACAGTAAACTCCTTTAACCAGTGCAGATTTCTTATGGTTTCCTGCTGGTTCAAATTTAAAGGTTGAAAATGGTAAAATATCGTGCTGTGTATGCTATTGCAA
The DNA here is from genome assembly GCA_004023845.1 of Helogale parvula. Taxonomy (NCBI): domain Eukaryota; kingdom Metazoa; phylum Chordata; class Mammalia; order Carnivora; family Herpestidae; genus Helogale; species Helogale parvula. Next base: position 14,033 of record PJEM01015851.1, on the reverse strand, counting down.
TTCCCTTAGAGGTCACTCTGTTCTTAAAGGACTTTTGGGAGTAAGTAGGCCCTTAGAGAGTACAGAGATGCCCAGAAAATACTGCAGAAGCAGGGTCACATAGGGAAGTTATAATTGTCCAAAAGTGAGTCTCTGTTTTGGGTTGGGAATGGAGGAGAAAGCTTGGGGACAAAATCCAAGCATAACTCTTGGGACCTTGTCAGTGATAATCAGGAGGTGGGCATGGGACCTCATTTATCATGGTGGGTGGATGGTGGGGTCTGTGACAGAATAATATTGGGAAAGTACAAGTGTCGTCTGGACATGTTTTAGGTATTTCGGTAGGGGTGTGGTTGGGGGGCTAGTGGGCTAGGTTTTGAGGAGGGAAGGCAGAGCATTTTGAGGGGAGGAAGGGGCAGGAAGAGAACTATGTGGGTCTGGAGCTCTGTGAATGTTCTAAGCAGGTGACAGATTTTAGGGGGCTCTAATAGGGTTGGATAGGGAAGAGGCCACGAGCCTGAATAAAATCACAGAGGGAGGTAGAGGGAGAAGACAGGGTCCAGGCAGGAATCTCTAGGGAAGTACACCTGTGAGGGGCACAGAGTGAAGAAAAGTCCTCTGTGAAGAGAGTTTGGAATGAAGACATGAAAGAAAAGAAAGAGCCAGTTGTGAAAGGCCAGTGAGACAGAGGGCACTGCTGAGTTCTGGGCACATGTGTACAGAGTCCTGAGGAGAAGGGCACCTGTCCAGGTGGGGACACAGCAGGAAGACCAGGGTGAGCAGGGAGTGGGAGCAGGGCCGGTAGATGAGGTGCGAGAGGCAGGAGCCAGATCGTTCCAGAAATAGCACTTCTTGGGCCCCTTGTCACACCTACCTTGGGGTTTCCTTAGAGCCAGCAATTCTGTGCACATTTCTTGGGTACCAAAGAACTTGTTTTATCATCCCTTCTGCTTGAATATTTAAGGATGTGTGATTACCAGAGGGTGGGGGAGATGGAGAATGAGTTAATAAGTAGTAGCCTTCTGAACCGATTTCATGAGTCAAAATAACATTTTTTTTTGTTGTACGTGCAATCTAGTCAATTCTCAGTGGTGTGTAGGTTAGTGAACAGTTTTTCCCCACATGAATTTTCAGTCATGTTGATGCTGTGTATGTAGCTCTCTATGTTGAAATCATTGCAAGAAGCTAAGGTAAGTGTGCACCTGTGCCTATGACCCTGAGGGATTTGCTGTGTATTTCAAAATGTATTAAAGATTCATAGAGATGCTGCAGGTCTAATCAGAGAGTAACTTGCAGAAACCTGGGTGAGGTCCCTGAGAGTCTGCCTCATGGCAATGCCAAGCCCTCTGGCTGAAAAGGCTTGTAGTCCTGGGGGTTTCTGCTCTCCTTGAACATCCAGACTGACCTCTTTTCCTAGGGAGACTGTTCTAGGTCACTTCAGAACTGTAGGACCCACAGCAATGCTTCAGACACCAGCCCCAGCAGCCCCTGGGTGGTCCCTTAAGGGATGTCTCCTGGGCTACGAGTTCCCATGTTCTTACTCTCCAAAGCTATATCCACATTGTTGACCAGCATGTCCAGGTCCCCGTACTTCTTGTGCAGGAAGCCACACAAGGAGCAGAGACTTTTCTGGTCGTTGATGTCTAGCAGATGGAAGTGTGCACTAAGGCCCTCAGGCTGGAGCTGCTGCCTGGCTGCCTGTCTCCATGCCTTCTCCTGTGCCATGAGCATCACATACTGGAGAACTTGGGCACAGTTTGCACGTGGTGGTGAAGCTGAGGACCTTGTTGGCCTCAGTCACCAGCACCTTGCGGGTGGCTGATGACTTGTGTATGGAGTGGAATGCAAGTGAGACCCTTTGAGTGGAGTTGTTGGGCACATGGGGGGCTAGTGGTGCAGAGGCCTGGCCACAGTCAGAGATGACAGTAGAACTGTGTTCTGTGATCTAGTGCTGTGACTTCTAGACCCTGAGGTCCTGCCTCTTCCCTGTATGAAAGCAGGGATCAAATGTTTCAAAGTTTCCCTTATGACACTATACCAAATCCTTATGTCCTGGTACTGCACCCTGAGCCCAACCAGGACTCTGTCCTCTTAGGATCCCTCCTCTGAGCCAAGCAATGTTTCTAGGAGTACTGTTGGGCTGCCCAAAACAGAGCTGGTGGGTGACTGCTTAAAAAGGATGCTGAAGTTTCATAGTGTTCATGGGAACTATTTTGGGAGAACCTCAATGGGAGGAAAAAAAGAGCAGAGTAATTGTCTTTGGAATGTGCCCTTCATCTGCAGAATGGGAATGGTGCCTCCTTTTATGATACAGGTGAAGTTGTTTGTACAACAAAACTGATACTGAGCATATAAATCCCCTTGCTTTCTTAAGAAAGCTCAAGGGGGAGTAACAGAGAATTAGGTCCTTTGCTGAGACGGGTGTGGGCAGAAATCCTCCCTCTGTGTGATTCCCAGTGGACCCCAAGGGGGAGGGAATGCTTATGAAGCCCAGTGTGGGCTAAGTCATTGATTGGAATGTTTGATTTAATGATTACACAATCTCCTGTTTGCCTGTAGTGCCTAGTTTTTGGTTTTACTTAAGGTCTCAGTTTATAAGTGTTCTATATAAGTAGGTGTTATGTTTAAAATATTGAGGAAGAAAGATCTCTGTGATACTGCAATACATTTCCAAAACAGCAGTAATCATGATATGATCTCGTCGTCGACACTGATACTGCTCATGGCTCAGTTTAGAAATGCAAGCTAACAGGGGCGCCTGTGTGGCTCAATTGGTTAAGCAGCTGACTTTGGCTCCGGTCATGATCTTTTGGTTCGTGAGTTGAAGCCTTGCATCGGGCTCTGTGCTGACAGCTCGGAGCCTGGAGCCTGCTTCAGATTCTGTGTCTCCATCTGTCTCTTCCCCTCCCCTGCTCAGGCTCTGTCTCTCAAAAATAAATAAATATTTTTAAAAATGCAAGCTCACAGGGAGGAAATTAACAGCCTTTTTGAAGGGAAGACTTTAAATGAATACTTTTATTTTTTATTTCATTTTATTTTTTGGAAATTTTATTATTAAGTAACATCTACACTCAATGTGTGGCTCCAATTTCTAACCCTGAGATCAAAAGTCCCATGCTATTACTACTGAGCCAGCTAGCACCCCACGGGACACCTCACTTCCAAATAGAAACCTATTCTGGCTTGTAGGGGCTATCAGTTCTCATCTCTGCCAGCCTGAAAACCCCTGGTGAGGAGTGAACAATGATAGCAAGAGGAAGGAGTCTGTACAACATGGATGCTTCTGTGAGGGGAGGGAGGTGGTGGGCACTCACTGAGACCCCCAAGGTGCCAGGCTTGGTGTGGGCAGTGGGAAGCTCCCCTCAGGGCCCTGGATGTGTCAGGCCCCACTCCAGGGACCCATATGGAGGGCACTTTTCACTGTGATTGTTTTCAGCCTATTCACCTGTGTGACTTCATTTACTCTTCACAGCAATCCAGTGAATTCCTGGAATTGTACACTTGAGGAGACTGACACATAGCAACATGCAGGATTCTGCTCAAGGTCACCCCGTAAGTTGGCAGACCCCAGATCTATTTGTTTCCAAATGTTTGTCTTGAAAGCTTTCAAAGAGAAAAGTGGAAAGAAAAGGAGTGTAGACATCCATGTATCCACCAAACCAGCCTCAGCAGTGATGAGTATTTTGCTCTCCTTATATGTTCATCTTCTGTGGCGATTTTGCTAAACTGTGTTAATGTTAAAAACTTGGTGATCCTTTATCCTACGTGAATAGCACATTCATGCCTTGAGGAGATTTGACAGGCATTCTTTCATATCCATTGATACCAACCCATATTCACTTTTCCCCCTTATCTCAGATTGACTTATGGATGCATCTTAGGTGCCCAATCCCATTTCACACCTTGCAATTGTTTTTTCTCCAATGAGTTTGGTATTTAAAGAAACCACAGTGATGTCTATCTGTGGTGGGGTGCCCATGTCATACTAGAAGCTGATAAAGTATCCTGGCTAGGGTAATCCAGCCCCATTCATGAGATTTTAAATAGTCTAGGTTGGCTTTTAACCTAGAATGACAGATTTGAGTAGGTCCAAAGGAGATACTTGGTGTGCAAGGGCAAAAATATTCATTATTTGACTCAGTCACTAATATTTACATACCCCTGTTTAAAAAAATTTTTTAATGTTTTTTAAAATTTATTTTTGAGAGACAGAGATAGTGCAAGCAGGGGAGGGTCAGAGAGAGAGGGAGATACAGAATCTGAAGCAGCCTCCAGGCTCTGAACTAGCTGTCAGCACAGAGCCTGACGCTGGGCTCAAACCCACAAACTGTGAGATCATGACCTGAGCCGAAGCTGGATGCTTAACCAACTGAGCCACCCAGGCGCCCCTACCTACCCCTGTTTTAAACTGTTCCTTCTCTTGACCTAGCTTAGGGTCTGTTAGGTTTTGGGCCTGGTTGGCATGAAACAATTTGCACATGTGAACATTTACTTAGGACTGTTTATTCATCTATGATGTTCATTCATTATTGTCAGCAATTTCACTTTTTCTCCTCCTATATCACAGAAGAAATAACAAAAGACTTTGCAGAATTAGTAACCAATTCAATGTGAGTATTCAATACGGACAGTGATTCTTCTTTTTATTTATTTCTCTTTTTTGAAAAAGAAATTGTTCACAGTGTAAGAGTCCTTTTGGTTAAATCACGGCAGGTATCATAATGGGACCCATGGAGGGCACTGAGGGCAAAATCCCCATTGTTCAACTTTCTCCTCCATAACAAACTCCTGGTGAGGTCCCATGAGGGCCAAAGGGCCAAGTAGATGGGAGTCTCTGCCCCTTCTTCTGGGTTTTTAGTGGCTGTAGGTCCACCCACATCTGTTCTCAACCACCCATGGGAACAGGCATTCAGGAGGATCCTGTCTCCCTTCCTCTGCTCACTCAGTGTCCTGGCCTGGATTCTGGAGAGATCCCTTACACCCATCTTTGACACTCCATATACGAGTGCTTTTATATCAGGCCAGCCGTCCTTCCCATGCATCCTGCTCCTTGTGTCTCCTGTGACGTTGTTCATGAGCCCCACCAGCTCCTCTGTGACGGTCTCACTTCCGAACTTCTGCTGCAGTCCTGGGCTGAAGTTCTTAAGAGCTACGAAGCTTGTTATGCTAGACACAGAGACCACTCTGCCCATAATGCAACACAAATAGTTGTATAGAATTGTATGCACAGGAATGATGAGTACTAAATTTCTGGTTTGTCCATTTGGGAGGCAATTGCCGTATGGTAAGAGTGTTATTGTAGTCTTCCTATATAACTGAAGGACATGATACAGTTTTGACCCTGTAACACTCATTGTCTCAGATATTGTCAGAGGAATGATCTAATGGGGTGTTCAGTACCCAGATGTCCCATAAAGAAAAGAGAGTGATTTATACAGGAATGTGCTATCCGAAGGTAAGGAGGCACTCACTGCAATAATAAGTAGAGAGCCACTTTTTTTTAGAAGGTCCCCTTTGGGACCATCTGAACATCTTATGTTCCCATTGGCATTGCTTTATGAACGAGAGTCTATCAACCAGAGAACAGACTGCATGGGTTTTGTGGGCCGTTGCTCTACTGTATCCAGGTAAAAACAAATCGTATCATGGGCTAAGGTCGTGCTGTATTCTCAATGTTGGGATTTCATCAACTTGGGAGCAGTGATAAAATACCAGGCGATATGGTCATGGGAATGGGCAGTGGAACGGCCCCATGTTCAAAAGAAATGCTACACCATGGGTGAATCTTGATAAGATTGCCCAAAATAAAGTGGCCAGTCACAAAAGACCACTCATTATATGATTCTCTAAATATGGAATGTTCAGAAAAGTAAATGTTCTGAAAGTAGAGGTTGCTTCAGTTTGTGGGATTGCGGGAAAAGAGGGCTGATGCTAAGGGCACAGCTTCTCCTTGGGATGATCACAGTGTGCTAATCTTGAAGTGGTGATCATTCCACAAGTCTTTCCATCCACTAAACCCCACTGAATTGCACACCTGAAATGGGTGAAGTATATGATATGTGAATTGTATCTCACTAATGTGTTTAAAAGGGTAAAGCAATCTCATAGTTGTCACTAATTCTTTTTCAAAAGTATAGTTATTATTCATATAAGTGAACTGTTATTGACATGTATAGTTTACTAGTTTTGTAATTAAATGAGTGTCTTGTGCCTAATAGAAAGGTTATGAGAATGTACCAACAATAATAAGAGCTTCAAGAAATTTAGGAAACTGTCCCTATTTTATGTCAATATCTGGGAAAGATAGTCATGGTCACTTAACTCTGAGCTGTATCCCACTAAGGAGTGGCAATGCCAAACAAGTTCAGTGAAAGAGATACTGCATGGCCCTATGACTCTCATTAAGTGGTGTTTAGAGATAATTAAAATGATTTCTAGAAAGTGTCATATTAAGGTAACTGCTTTCTAACATAAACACCTTTTAGAAAGGGGTCTAGTATTCCAGTTCTTCCTTTCATCTATAGCCTGTTAAGTGTGAGTTTAATGGAATGCATCTGTCAAATGCTTTAATAAGCACCTCTCAGATTTTATTACTGACCAGTAATCATATTTGTTTTATTTTCAAAAATATTATCTGCCTGAGTAATAATAAGAATACAATCTGTTTCATGATTCAAAATTGAAACACATGGAAAGAAATGTTTAAAATAAAAGAAGATGGGGGCAGAAGAACCCACACTGGGTAACTGGTATACCAGAAAGGCAGCTGCATTTCCTCGTAGGGGCTTGGAAACATTTTCTTATGTACCTTTAGTGTAGTTAGTAGATGGAGAATCTCTACTAACAGTCTGTAGATTGTTTGTAATGAAGTGATGACCCCTGGCTTATTCTGTATTGTCTATCTCAGCGAATCTAGTATCAACTGTGAAAATGCTTAGCTGTGTATATGAAGGAAACCTGTTGAGATGTAAAAGGTTTTGTAGGTAAATTCCTAGATGCGGATGCTACAACCATTCTCTCTTCCCCAGACCTATCCCAACCACTGACCGCATCCTCCCGTGGGCAGGGTGGCTGATAGGAGACTTCTCCTTGGACCTGGGGAGATGGAAGACCCTTGTATTCTGACAGCTTAGGACAGGAATCACACATGCTGGAAAGGAAGCACTTGTAGAGTTTACGCAGCAGACACTCTTATCCAAACATTTTGTCTCCAGCATGGACTCATGGCTTTCAAGTGTCATTGTGAGGACTCTAACCTGACATGCACAGAGCCTATGCACAAAGAAGTGTGTGGGCCATCTTGATGTCCTTGTGTTCAGGGTGTGTGAATGCATGTGAATGTGTGACGTATGTGAATGTGAGTGTGTGAGAAAGAGACCGTATGTGTGGCTGTAAGAGTGTGACGTTTTCTGTGAAGCAGTGTATAAAAGGGTTGTCCTGTCACAGTCGCTGTGAAAAGCTCATCGCCCAGGTAAGAGAGGACTCTTGTGCTGCTGTACAGGTATGTGCTGGGCTTACAGTGTGTCGAGACCAAGACTCTGTATGTGACCAGGGATCTATTTTTAGGAAATCTCTCACTATCTCCTACTCTCCCAACCTCATGTCCTAAAGCAGAGCCACAGTGATCTACACAACACAGGCTGTTATAGACGTCATCTCATCTGGGGTCACAAACTTCAAGTGATTACTTGATTCTCAAGGCTATTAGGAGTCTCTAATTCCAGGCTGGTTTTGGTTACATTTGATGATTTAAAATTAGTCACGTGGAAAATTCATCTTTTCTAATATCAGTAGTACTAGTTGTTAAGTCTCTGGACAAGGGATTTTTAGAAACACATCAAAATTTTAAAATGTGCCTCCTGTGGTTTTCCCTGAAGTACCTGGGCCCTCTAGTGAGGAAGGCATTGGCCCAATCAAGCAGAGCCCTTCTATTTTCTGTTTCTCTCACATTACTGTGTAAGGCTTCATTTGAAGAAGGGAGACCTAGGGAAAATTATTTGAGTTCCTTGAGTTGTGGGAAGAACCGTTAGTTTGGCTGTCACATTACCTCCATCTGCAATTAGTTGTGCTTGTGACCTTGAGATCCATTCTTCTTCCATGTAGTGTTAATAAGACTGTATTTCCACCTAGTACTTTAAGTTAATATCTGATGAAGAATATTCAGATTTCCAACATTTGCTCAATTCCTTAGAGATGAGTATACCGTAATATCTTTTTTATCTAAAACCATAGAATAATTTAAAGAGAATAAAGAAGAAAAACAGCTTATTCCTCTAAAGAGAATAATTTTCGGGGTGGCACTTGGCTAGGTGTCCAACGTTGGCTTAGGTAATGAACTTATGGTTCATGAGTTCAATTCCCAGATGGACTTTTTGCTGACTGTTAGGAGCCTGGTGTATGCTTTGGATTCTATGTCTTCCTCTCTCTCTTCCCCTCCCCGGCTTGTGCTCTATCTCTCTCTCTCACTCAAAATAAATAAACATTGACAAATATTAGAAAAAAGAGTATCTTTCAAATTTTGGATTAGGAGTTTGGGAGAATGGGAGAGAAAAATATAGACTGTGGGAATGGATTTGTATAAGCTTGATACCGACTGCCTGGGGAATACCGGTGGTGGGCAGCTGGTTGTTGTAGCATCTTTCTTTTTCCTTTGGGCTAAATATTTCAGTGAAACTCTTTAAAGTTAGAATTAAAACATAAGAAAAATGACCATTGATATTGTAACCTCAAGGTCACAATTCTTTTAGTTTGTCCTTCCATGCCCAAAACAGAGGAAACATTGGCCTTTGAATGGCTCCTGAATCCACAGGCATATGGTGTAAGTATGTAGTTCTTTGTATCCTGGTTTTTCAAGTATGGAGCGGGTGGCACAGTATTTGCTTTTTGTTATCTTAGCTAGGATTTTTCCAGATTGTCCCTCTAAGGAGGATACAGTAATGTTAACATGAACTGCTGTGGCTGCCATTCCCCCAAATAATGGAAGAACTTTCTTATTTCCAAAGGCAAGAAAACCCTGCTCTCACACTGAAAATATAACAGCTTGCATTTCCATGTCCATGGGTCTAGTCTTCCTGAGGCAAAATCAATATTTGATTGGAGCCTGCCTTAGCAAAGCAGGAGAGCACTCATTCCTCACTCTGGTCAAAGGCCAATACATAGCAGGCACCCACACTGTGCAGTAAGTGAGAAAACAATCAGCCAGAAATGGGTTTTGCCTTCTAAGGGGAATACATGGAGGATGTGCGATGTTGGCATGAGGAACTTGTCCCGCATCAATGTTGTGGTGAGTAAAGAAGTCTGGGGACGTTTGAGAGCTGCCCTTTGGGTGTCAGTGAAGCAAGTGATAGAAGTTTCCAGAACCAAGAGGCAGCGGGGGCAGAAACGAGACTACACTGCACACGCATGTGCTCATTCAGGCTAGACACTGTAATCTTTCTAAAAGCGTCATCTTCCTTAATCAGTGTTCTGAATGGTGTTAGTTCCCCCATCACGTTATCATGGGGTTAAATATGGCAGTAGTTTACAACCAAGGAACGATGGCAGTTTGTTTTGTGCAAACCTTGATCAGGGTGAGGGGAATTGATGGGCCCAGACTTTGGCAGGTCTGATGACAGAGATGACTATGAGTTATGGTCAGGGTTTGGACTTTGTTTCTGAAAGAGTTTTTGGAGTGAGTGAGCACTCAGAGAGTACAGAGAATAACCAGAATGGAAAAGACTGAAGAAGCATTGGTTTTAGGAAGGTTACAGCTATCCAAATATTATAGGCATCTCTGTTTCCAAGCTGAGATGCAGGAGAGACTTAGAAACACATTTCATAGGACAACTGTTAAGACCTGGTCAGTGATAATCAGGAAGTGGGCATGGTGACCTCATTTTTTTATGGTGGGTGGATGGAATGGTCTGTGACCAGGATGATTTTGGGAAAAGATGAGTGTCATGGAAATGTCAATGTTAGGTGGGAGTATGGGTAGGGTGGGATTTGGGGAGAAAATGGAGAAGAAGATATCAGGAGAGGGAGAGGCAGAAAGAGAACTATGAGTGTCTGGAACTCTGGGAATGTTCTAGGCAGGTGGAAGATTTTAGGAGGGCCTGAGAAGTTTGGATAAGGAAGAGTCCACTAGCCTGAATAAGATCACTCAGATGGAGGGAAAGGGAGAAGAAAGGGTCCAGGAAGGAATCCCCAGGGAAGTGCACCTGTGAGGGGCACAGAGTAAGGAAAAGGCCTCTGTGAGGAGAGTTTAGAATGAAGACATGAAGGAGAAGAAAGAATTGTAAAAGGCCACGGGACAGAGGACACTGCTGAGTGCTGGACACGTGTGTACAGAGTCCTGAGGAGAAGGGCATTTGTCCAGGTGGGGACTCGGCAGGGAAGCTGGTGTGGTTGAGCAGGGAGAGGGAGCAGGGCTGGTAGATGAGGTCAGAGAGGCAGAAGCCAGATCATGCCAGAAACAGGACCCCTTGGGCCCCTGGTCACACCTACCTTGGGGTTTCATTAGAGGCAGCAGCTCTGTGCACACGTCTTGGGTATCAAAGAAGTTTGTTTTCATCATCACTTCTGCTTTAATAAGTAAGGGTTTGGGGTCACAATCTATTAGGGGAGAAAACTAATAGGTTGAGAAGTAGTACCATCTGAGAAGTTTCCGTGATGTGATCATAACATATTTTGTATGTGCAATCTGGCCAATTCTCAGTAACATGTAGGTTATTAACACTGTTGTCTCAAAGTGAATTATCTGGCTGGTTGATGCTGAGTAGCTTTGTAAGTTGGCACCATTAGGAGAGGCTAAAGGAAGGGTGCACAATAGGATTCCTGTGTATCCTTGTTGCAAATATAATTTTTACTGCTTATAGGTTAAACATTTACCAAGTGACTCAGATCTGATCAGAGAGAAACTTGCAAAAGTCTGGGGGAGGTCCCTGAGAGCCTGATCCATGGCAGTGCCAAGGTCCTCCAGCTGGAAAGCCTTGAAACTTCTGGAGGGTTCTGCTCTCCCTGTGCCTTCAGTCTATTTTCTTCCCTAGGGAGGCTGTTCTATACCCACTCAGAGCTCCGGTCCCCAGAGCATCAGTTCAGACACCAGCCCCAAACCCACCCAGAGTGGTCCCCTCGGGAGGTCTCCTGGGCTAAGAGTTCTCAAGTGTCCACGTCCTTACTATCAAGGGTGAAGGCTGCATTGTTGACCAGCACGCCCACTCCTTGCGCAGGAAGTCACGCAGGGGGTCGATACTCGGCAGGTCGTTGATGTCCAGCAGGTGGACGCGGGGGCTCAGGCCTTTGGCCTGGAGCTGCCGCACAGCTGCCTGTCCCCGCCCCTCATCCTATGTTGTTAGCACCATCTCCGTCGAAAACTGCCGGCACAGGTCACACACGATGGCTGAAGCGAATGCCCTTGTTGGCCGCAGTCAACTGGGCCACACGGGGTGTCTGAAGACTTGGCTGTGTGGAGAGCAAGCAAAGCCCTGTGGGTGGAGTGGATGGTGCTGTGGGCCACACAGAGGGCTCGTGGTGCAGAGGCCTGGCCACGGTCAGAGATGCCAGTCGAATTGACTTTTTGGGATCCAGTGCTGTGACTCCTAAGGCCAAAGCACCGCCTTCGTCCTACTATGAAAGGCGGGGCCAACGTTTCAGAAGGTCCCTAATGACGTTATTCCAAATCTGTAACACCTGGGGTTGCACCCTGTGCCCAACCAGGACTGTGTCCTCTTAGGATCTCTCCTCCAGCCCAGCATTGGTTCTAGTTGGACTGTTGTGCTCCCCAAAGAAGATGGCTGGTCATGGGTTTGTAGGGGGGTTAGATTCATGGTAGGTGAACTAAAATTATTTTGGGGAAACCCCAGCAGAAATAAAGAAGTACAGATACTGTCTTGGAAATGTGTTCTTCTTCCTCTGCAGAACTGATAAGTTTACTTTCTTCCAAGATGCAGTGAAATTGCTTACAGAGGAGATCTGTGTTTAGGGCCTCAGGTCCTCTTGCTTTTGAAAGAGAAATTCGAGAGAAAGAAATAGAGCCTCTGGTCTGTGCTGACTCCTGGGCTTGGGCAGGGCTCCTCCTCCCTCTGTGTGATTCCCAGTGGGCCCCCAGGGGAGGGAATGTTTATGAAGGTCACTGAGGGCCAAAGCATTGCTTGGAATATTTAATGGTTGTATAATTCTATTTGCCTAAGTTGTCTACTTCTTGGGTTATTGCAAGATCACAGTTAATGATGTTATATATCTGGTGTTATTTCTATCGTATCCAGCAAAGAAGATGTTTGTGATGCGTTGCCAAAGTAGCAGTTGACATTCTATTGTGCAGCTCTAGAAACTGAGTTTCCTCATGGTCAGTTTAGAAATACAAGCTCGCAGGGGTGCCTGTGTGGCTCAGTTGGTTAAGCATCCAATTTCAACTCACATGATAATCTCACGTTCATGGGTTTGAGCCCTGCATCAGGCTCTGTGCTGAACTCTTGCTCAGAGCCTGGAGCCTGCTTTGGATTCTGTGGCTACTTCTATCTTCCCCTCCCCTGCTCATGCTCTGTCTCATTCTGTCTCTCAAAAATAAATAATTGTAAAAAAAATAAAAATGAAAAAAAAGATATACAAGCTCCCAAGGAGGAAATTATTAGTGGTTTTGAAGTGAAAAACTTTTATTTTTATTTTTTGTCTTTTCTTTTAGGAAGATATAGAATATTTTATTTTATTTATGTACTTTTAATTTAATTTAATTTTTAAAATATTTTTTCTGTTTTTTTTAAATTTATATTTTAGAGAGAGAGAGAGAGAGTGTGAGCAGGAGAAGGTCAGAGAGAGAGGGAAACACAGAATCTGAAGCAAGCTTCAGGTTCTGAGCGAGCTGTCAGCACAGAGCCCGACGTGGGGCTCGAACACACGAACCATGAGATCATGACCTGAGCTGAAGCCAGACACTTAACCGACTGAGCCATCCAGACACCCCTGTTTATATACTTTTTAATATAAATATTGGTTTCCATACAACACTGAGTGCTCATCCCAATAAGTGCCCTCCTCAGTGTGCATCACCCACGTTCTCCTCTCCCTCACCCTCCATCAATCCTCAGTTTGTTCTCAGTATTTAAGAGTTTCTTATGGTTTGCCTCCCTCCCTCTCTGTACATTTTCCCCCTTTCCCCTCTCCCATTGCCTTTTGTTAAGTTTTTCAAGATCCACATATGAGTGAAAACATATGGTATATCCATCATTCTTTAACTGACTTATTTCAGCTTAGCATAATACACTTCAGTTCCATCCATGTTGCTGCAAATTGCCAGATTTCATTCTTTTTCATTGCCAAGTAATATTCCATTGTATATATAAATCACATCTTTCTCCATTTGTCAGTTGATGGACATTTAGGTTCTTTCCATAATTTGGCTATTGTTGAAAGTGCTGCTGTGAATATTGGGGTACATGTGCTCCTATGCATCACCAGTCCTTTATCCCTTGGGTAAATTCCTAGCAGGGCTATTGCTGGATCATAGGGGAGTTCTATTTTTAATTTTTTGAGGAACCTTCACATTGTTTTCCAGAGGGGCTTCAGCAGTTTGCATTCCCACCAACAGTGCAAGAGGGTTCCTATTTCTCCACATCCTCACCAGCATCTATAGTCTCCTGATTTGTTCATTTTAGCCACTCTGACCTTCATGAGGTGGTATCTCAGTGTGGCTTTGATTTGTATTTCCCTGATGATGAGTGATGTTAAGGATCATTTCATCTGTCTGTAGGCCATCTGGATGTCTTCTTTGGAGAAGTCTCTATTCATGTCTTCTGCCCATTTCTTCACTTCACTTGGTTATTGTTTTTTGGGTGTAGAGTTTAGTGAGATTTTTAAAAAATTTTTTTAAATGTTTTATTTCTTTATTTATTTAATAATAGTTTATTGTCAAATTGGTTTCCATATAACACCCAGTGCTTCTCCCCACAAGTGCCCCCCACCATGACCATCACCATCCTCCCCCCTCCCCCTGCCACTTCAGTCCATGGTTCGTTTTCAGTATTCAGTAGTCTCCCTTGATCTGTGTCCCTCACTCTCCCCTGCTCTCTTTCCCCCTTCCT
>PJEM01015850.1:0-28202 GCA_004023845.1 Helogale parvula | reverse complement strand
TTCACTTTCAGTATTCAATAGTCTCTCAAGTTTTGCATCCCTCTCTCTCCCCAACTCTCTTTCCCTCTTCCCTTCCCCCTGGTCCTCCATTAGGTTTCTCCTGTTCTCCTGTGAGACCTATGAGTGCGAACATATGGTATCTGTCCTTCTCTGCCTGACTTATTTCGCTTAGCATGACACCCTCGAGGTCCATCCACTTTCCTACAAATGGCCAGATTTCATTCTTCCTCATTGCCATACAGTACTCCATTGTATATATATATATATATATATATATATATATATATATATATATATACCACATCTTCTTGATCCATTCATCAGGTGATGGACATTTAGGCTTTTTCCATGATTTGGCTATTGTTGACAGTGCTGCTATGAACATTGGGGTACATGTGCTCCTATGCATCAGCACTTCTATATCCCTTGGGTAAATCCCTAGCAGGCTATTACTGGGTCATAGGGGAGATCTATGGATAGTTTTCTGAGGAACCTCCATATTGTTTTCCAGAGTGGTTACACCAGTTTACATTGCCACCAACAGTGTAGGAGGGTGCCCATCTCTCCCACCCTCGCCAACATCTATAGTCTCTTGATTTGTTCATTTTAGCCATTCTAACTGGTGTGAGGTGGTATCTCAGTGTGGTTTTGATTTGTGTTTCCCTGATGATGAGTGATGTTGAGCATCGTTTCATGTGCCTGTAAGCCATCTGGATGTCTTCTTTGGAGAAGTGTCTGTTCATGTTTTCTGCCCCTTTCTTCACAGGGTTATTTGTTTTGTGGGTGTGGAGTTTGGTGAGTTCCTTATAGATTTTGGATACTAGCCCTTTATCTGATATGTCATTTGCAACTATCTTTTCCCATTCTGTCGGTTGCCTATTAGTTTTCTTGATTGTTTCCTTTGCCTTGCAGAAGCTTTTTATCTTGATGAAGTCGCAAGAGTTCAGTTTTGCTTTCATTTCCCTTGCCTTTGAGGATGTGTTGAGTAGGAGATTGCTGTGGTGGAGATCTCGGAGGTTTTTTCCTACTTTCTCCTCAAGGGTTTTGAATGTTTTCTGTCTCACATTCAGGTCCTTCAGCCATTTTGAGTTAATTTTTGTGTATGGTGTAAGAAAGTGGTCTAGTTTCATTCTTCTGCATGTTACTGTCCAGTTCTCCCAGCACCACCTGCTAAAGAGGCAGTCTTTTTTCCATCGCATACTCTTTCCTGCTTTGTCAAAAATTAATTGGCCGTCCATTTGTGGGCCCAGTTCTGGGTTCTCTATTCTACTCCATGTGTCTGTTTTTGTGCCAATACCATACTGTCTTGATGATGACAGCTTTGTAGTAGAGGCGAAAGTCTGGGATTGTGATGCCTCCCATTTTGGTTTTCTTCTTCAATATTACGTTGGCTATTCGGGGTATTTTGTGGTTCCATATGAATTTGAGGATAGTTTGTTCTACCTTTGAGAAGAATGGTGGTGCAATTTTGATGGGGATTGCATTGAATATGTAGATGCTTTGGGTAGTAATGACATTTTCACAGTGTTTATTCTTCAG
The DNA here is from genome assembly GCA_004023845.1 of Helogale parvula. Taxonomy (NCBI): domain Eukaryota; kingdom Metazoa; phylum Chordata; class Mammalia; order Carnivora; family Herpestidae; genus Helogale; species Helogale parvula. The sequence goes on along the minus strand of PJEM01015850.1, from coordinate 26,663 downwards.
ATCCATGAGCATGGAATATTTTTCCATTTCTTGGTGTCTTCTTCAATCTCTTTCATAAGTTTTCTATAGTTTTCATCATATAGGTCTTTTACATCCTTGGTTAGGTTTACTCCTAGGTATTTGATGGTTTTTCGTGCAGTCGTGAATGGGATCAGTTTCTTGATTTCTCTTTTGGCTGCTTCATTTTTGGTGTATAGGAATGCAACTGATTTCTGTACATTGAATTTGTACCCTGTGACTTTACTGAATTCATTGATCAGTTCTAGAAGGCTTCTGGTGGAGTCGATTGGGTTTTCCATGTAGAGTATCATGTCATCTGCGAAAAGTGAAAGTTTGACTTCTTCTTTGTCAATTCTGATGCCTTTTATTTCCTTTTGTTGTCTGATTGCTGATGCTAGGACTTCCAGCACTATGTTAAACAGCAGTGGTGAGAGTGGACACCCCGGTCGTGTTCCTGATCTCAGGGGGAAAGCTCTCAGTTTTTCCCCATTGAGGATGATATTAGCTGTGGGCTTTTCATAAACTGCTTTTATAATGTTTAGGTAAGTTCCTTCTATTCTGACTTTCTCAAGGGTTTTTATTTAGAAACGGTGCTGTATTTTGTCAAATGCTTTTTCTGCATCTATCGACAGGATCATATGGTTTTTATCCTTTCTTTTGTTAATGTGATGGATCACACTGCTGGATTTGCAAATATTGAAGCAGCCCTGTAACCCAGGAATGAATCCCACTGGATCATGATGGATAATTATTTTTATATGCTGTTGTATTCGATTTGCTAGTATCTTGTTGAGTATTTTTGCATCTGTATTCGTTAAGGATATCGGTCTGTAGTTCTCTTTTTTGGCTGGGTCTCTGTCTGTTTTGGGTATCAAGGTGATGCTGGCTTCGTAGAATGAGTTTGGAAGTTTTCCTTCTATTTCTATATTTTGGAATAGTTTGAGGAGAATGGGTATGAGCTCTGCTTTAAATGTCTGGTAGATGTGCTCGCTTTGGCAGCACATATTTTAAAATTGGAAAAATACAGAGAAGATTAGCATGGCCCCTGCGCAAGGATGAAACGCAAATTCGTGAAGTGTTCCATATTTTTGAAAAATAAAGCACATTAAACCTTGTTAAAAAAAATGTCTGGTATAATTCCCTTGGAAAGCCATCTGACCCTGGGCTTTTATTCGTTGGGAGATTTTTGATAACGGATTCGATTTCTTCACTGGTTATCGGTCTATTCATGCTTTCTATCTCTTCCCGTTTGAATTTTGGCATGCATGTGCATTTAGGAATTTGTCCATTACTTCTATGTTGTCCAGTTTGTTGGCATATAATTTTTCATAGTAATCTCTGATGATTGCTTGTATTTCTAAGATTGGTTGTAATAGATCCTTTTTCATTCATGATTTTGTCTATCTGGGTGCTCTCTCTTTTCTTTCTAAGGAGCCTGGCTAGAGGCTTATCGATTTTGTTTATTTTTTCAAAGAACCAACTCTTGGTTTCATTGATCTGCTTGACTGTTCTTTTGTATTCTATATTGTTTATTTCAGCCCTGATCTTTATTATTTCTTTTCTTCTGCTGGGTTTGGGGTGCTCTTGCTGCTTCCCTTCTAGTTCCAGTAGGTGCTCTGTTAAATTTTGAATTTGCGCATTTTCTAGTTTGTTGAGATTGGCCTGGATTGCAATATACTTTCCTCTTAGGACTGCCTTTGCTGCATCTCAGAAATTTTGGATTGTTGTATTTTCATTTTCGTTGGTTTCCATATATTTTTTAATTTCTTCTCTAATTGCCTGATTAACCCAGTCATCCTTTAGTAGGGTGGTTTTTAACCTCCACATTTTTGGAGGTTTTCCAGACTTTTTCCTGTGGTTAATTTCAAGTTTCATAGCATTGTGATCTGAAAGTGTGCATGGTATAATCTCTATTCGTTTATACTTATGGAGGGCTGCTTTATGCCCCAGTATGTGATCTGTCTTGGAGAATGTGCCATGTGCACTCTAAAAGAAGGTGAATTTCCTATCTTCAGGATGCAGAGTTCTACATATATCTATCAGTTCCATCTGTTACAATGTGTCGTTCAGGTCCATTGTTTCCTTAGTGATTTTCTGTCTGGTTGATCTATCCATTGCTGTCAGTGGAGTATTAAAGTCCCCTGCAATTAGCACATTTTTGTCAATAAAATTGTTTCTTTCTGTGATTAATTGTTTTATGTATTTGGGCACTCCCGAATTTGGTCCATAGATATTTATAATTGTTAACTCTTCCTGATGGAGAGACCCTCAAATTGTTATATACTGTCCGTCTTCATCTCTTGTTACTGCCTTTACTTTAAAGTCCAGTTTGTCTGATATAAGTATGGCTACTCCAGCTTTCTTTTGGCTTCCAGCGCATGATAGATATTTCTCCACCCCTTTACTTTCAACCTGAAGGTATCTTCAGGTCGAAAATGAGTCTCTTGTAGACAGCAAATAGATGGATTTTGGGGTTTTTTTTTTTATCCCTTCTGCTAACCCGTGTCATTTGGTTGGAACATTCAGTGCATTTACATTCAGTTTCATTATTGAAAAATGTGGGTTTAGAGTCATTGTTTTCTCCCTCGAATTCATGTTTATAGTGGGGTCTCTGGCACCTTGTATTCTTTGCAACATTTCCCTCATAGAGTCCCTCTTAGGATTTCTTGTAGGGCTGGTTTGGTGGTTATGAATTCTCTCAATTTTTGTTTATTTGGGAACACCTTTATCTCTCCTTCTATTTTGAATGACAGGCTTGCTGGATAAAGGATTCTTGGCTGCATGTTTTTTCTGTGCATCACATTGAAGATTTCCTGCCATTCTTTCCTGGCCTGCCAAGTTTCATTAGATAGGTCTGTAACCACTCTGATAGGTTTCCCTTTGTATGTGAGGGCCCTTTTCTCCCTCTCTGCTTTCAGAATTCTCTCTTTGTCTTTATATTTTGTCAGTTTCACTATGATATGTCATGCCGCAGGTCGATTCAAATTACGTCTTAAGGGGGTTCTTTGTGCCTCTTGAATTTGAATGTCTATTTCTTTTCCCATATTTGGGAAATTCTCAGTTGTAATTTGGCCTAGTATCCCTTCAGGACCTCTCTCTCTGTCTTCCTCCTTCGGAATTCCTATGATATGGATGTTGTTCCGTTTGATTGTATCACTCTGGTCTCGATTTCTCCTTTCCCGCTCCTGGATAAATTTCTCTCTCTTTTTATCAGCTTCCTCTTTTGCTATAACTATATCTTCTAATTCACGTATTCTTCTCTCTGCCTTTTCAGTCCTTGAGGTGGCTGCTTCCATTTTATTATTCACTTCATTTATAGCCTTTTTTTTTTTTAACTCATCACACCTATTTTCAAAGTTCCTAGTCATTGTCTCAGTTGCTTCTTTGATGCTTTTTTCAACCCCAGCGATTAATTTTATGACAAGTTTTTTTAAATGCTTGATCCGGTATGTTGTCTAGATCTGACTTCAGCAGTTCTGTGGCTCTGACTTTTTCTGTAGGTTCTTCAGGGGAGAGTTCCTTCATTTTGTCATTGTTGCTAGTTTTCTGTCTCTTGTCAGCTTTAAAAAGCTCATTGTGCACTGTGCACCTGTTAATATTGCTCTGTTAAAGGAGGCTTATTGACTGTCCAGGGCCTGTCATTTCAGGAAATATTTTTTTAATGGTGTCTCCCAGTTTCTCTTGTTGTGCCTTTGACTATTTTATTTCCCTACTCCGCGATATTTGGGACGCGCCGTCATGCTCACTTTGGCTTGTTCCTTGGTGTAGCCCTAAGAAGGAAAACAGACAGACAAACACAGAGGGAACAGAAGCACACAAACGCACAGAAAAATCAAACAAACAAACAAATTAAAAGAGGGAAAGGAAAGAAAGAAAATGGAGAGGAAAGAGATGAAAAGAAGAGAAGAAAAAGGCAAACAAAAAAATAAAGGGGGTCAGAGACAATGAAGGACAATGGACAGTCTAAAAGTGTACGACCAGTTGAGGGGAGAGATAAGGATGAGATACAGGAGAATATATCTGGATTGCAAGAAAGAAAAAAAAAAGAGTGAGAAAGGAGAAAGGAAAATAAGGAGTAAAAATTAAAAAATTTAAGTAAATAAGGTAATAATAATAAAAAACAAGTACAAAAAAAGGAGAAAAAAGGATAAAAAAGAGTAGTAGCTCCCCCTTGCGGAATGGCGTGGTTTGGTGTAGTGGGTCTCGGGGGCTACTCTCAGAGGCCCCGCCTTGATGGCTGCAGAGAGTAGAATCACGGCACTACAAGCTCTGCTGGAATTAAGCACTGTAGCCCACTCTAATGAGTTCGATCTCCTTGTGCTGCAGCTGAGCCAAGTTGTATTTTTCAGGCCGCCTCAATTCAAAGTTCTAGTCCATGCACTTTTATGCTACCACAGATGGGATGTACTTGCTTTGGTGGCTGACTTCTTAGGGGGAGGGATCAGTTTCTCTTGGCTCAGGCCAGGCTTTGCGCTGCTGCTGCCTGAGGCAAGGTGTGCTGCCTGAGGTGAGGTGCACATCAGGAGATGAAGTGCCCGCCCTCACAGATACTGATGTGGATTCCCAGCCCCCAGTCGGGATCGAGATCACTAGGGGGAGGGAGCAGTTTCTCTTGGCACCAGCTGGGATTCGCGCTGCTGCTACCCAAGGCGCCAGGCGCTGCCGGAAATGAGCTGCGAGCTCCTGCAGCCAAAAGCTTGAGCCCCGGCCTCCACCGCAGCCAACTCCCTGCCGGGATCGCATAGGAGTGGGGGCTATTTTTTCCCTGTTGGCACCCGGGATTCGAGATTCGCGAGGCCAATGCTGGAGGCGAGATGCTCCGTGGAAGTGAGGTGCGTGCTCCCACTCCCACAGCCGAGGTCAAAGTGAGTGTCCCTGGGGCTGCCACTGCGCCCACCGACTCCCAGCCAGGATGACGCAGGGCTGGAAGCTGATTTTTCCCCTGTGCCTCTCGGGTTCGGGATTTGGGCTACCCAGTGGTTACATATGGAGTGAGAGTTTCTCTCTCTGAGCACGGTTAAACGTTCTTTCTCTCTTCCCCAGAGACAGTACTATGAGCGTGTTCAGTTTCTCTGTCTCTTCCCTTTGTTTCTCGGGCTCCGCGCGCTTGCCCTGTGTTGGGTGGGGGCTCCCACCTCCCCTACCCTTCTTGGGCTGGTCCATTTTCCAATCTCCCCAGTTCGCACTCACTCACTCAGGTATCTTTGAGGTTCTCTTCTTTCTGGAGTCTGTATTTTCTCCTTTCACTCTTACAGATGAGAGCAATGTCCTTCTCAGTTCGATAGATGGGACAGACGAAGTTTACAGAGCTCCCTTCCTCTCCGCCATCTTGGCTCCTCCCTCCTATATATTTTTCTAATTTCTTCTTTAATTTCATGGTTGACCTATTCATTCTTTGGTAGGATGTTCTTTAACCTCCATGTATCTGGATTTTTTTCAAATATTTTTGTGGTTGATTTCAAATTTCATAGTGTTGTGATCTGAAAATATGCATGGTATGATCTTATTTTATACTTATTGAGGGCTGATTTGTGATCCAGTATGTGATCTATTTTGAAGAATAGAGAGTTGAAAAAGAAAAAAGAGAAGAGAGGAAAGGAATGGAAAAGAAAGGGAAGGGAAGAGGAGGGGAGGGGAGTGGAGGAGAGGGAAGGGAAGGGAAGGGAAGGAATATTCCAGGTGCTCCCAAGAAAAATGTTTATTCAGCTGCTTTCAGAGCAAAATTCTAAATATATCAGTTAAATCCATCCAGTCCAGTGTATCATTTAGAGCTGTTGTTTCCCTATTGATTTTCTGTGAGATGATCTATCCAATTCTGTAAGTGGAGTTAAAGTCCCCTACAACTATGGTATTATTATCTATATGTTTGTTTATGTTTGTGATTAATTGATTATGTATTTGGGTGCCTATGTATGGGTGCCTAAACAATTTACAATTGTTAGCTCTTCTTAATGGATAGACCCTCTAATTTTGATACAATGCATTTCTTCATCTCTTGTTACAGTCTTTGTTTTAAAATCTAGTTTGTCTGATACAAGTATGGCTACTCCAGCTCTCTTTTGACATCCAGTAACATGATAGTTGGTTCTCCATCCCTTCACATTTAATCTGCGGGTTTCCTTGGGTCTAAAATGAATCCCTTGTAGGCAGCATATTGATTGATCTTGTTTTCTTGATATTCTATGTCTTTTGATCAGGGCATTTAGTCCATTTACATTCAGAGTGATTATTGAAAGATATGGATTTAGTGCCATTATGTTATCTGTAGGTTTTGTGTTTGTGGTGATGTCTCTGATCCTTTGTAGTTTTTGCTTCTTTCCACTCACAAAGTCCCCCTTAGGATTTCCATTTAACAACAACTACAGCAACAACAACAACAACAACAAAGGACAACAAACTCATCTTGATTCTACATCTCCTTCAGCTCCATTTTCCATTCCTCTGCTTCCCTTTGTAGCATATCATATCCTCTTAAAAACAATGGTCTGTATTTATTCTCTATACTTCCTGTTTTCCCACACTCCCTTGAATCTACTCCAAACTGTTTCTGTCTCTTTCCCTCCACAAGAACTGATTGTTAAAGGTCACCAGTGACCTTTATGCAGCCACATCCAAGATAATTCTCAGTCCTGATGTTGCCTTACTGATAAGCACCTTTGGCTAACACACATGATTTTGTAGCTTTTGACACAAATGATTATACTTTTCTTCTTGAAACTCCATGTCAAGGATTCTTCTTGCTCTTGGTTTTCATCTATCTCATTGGCCGCTCTACCAGTCTTTTTTGTAAGATCTGGTTCTGCCTTGATAATCTCTAAGTTGATCTGTCCCAGAAAACTTTTTTCTTTATTTATATAGGTAATGAATGTCATTTAGTTCCATGGCTTTCATGCCATCTGTGTAACAACTAAAAATTAATATCTGCCTACTCAACAGCTCCAGGTGGATATCTACAAGTACCTGACCCATAGATTGTCTAAAACTAAACTCTCAATTAGATCTGTTCTTCCCTAAGCCTCCATTGTATACACTTGGGTGTTATTACTTGCCAAGTACTAAATGCCAAAAAAACAGAAATGTAGTTTAAAAACCATTCCAAAACACTGATAATACCAGCCCCAGCTACAATCCAGTGACCAAATCCTGTGACTACTGTTCTAGGTAATTCATCCCCAGCAGTAACTGTAGCTCAAGTCCAACTGCTGTCTCTGCTTTAGTTCCCACTTCTGCATCTGTACCCATTTCTCAGGCATCAAGGACAGAATATTCTGAATCTGCACCTCCTAGTACAACTCGATGAGACAAAGCTGCACAAAAGCCAGTGGAGGCTCCAGGGAGCACTTGGCCAATACCAACCTAATGGCACATTGAGAGGTTCTTCTCAGTAAAAGCCTTTTTGAAGATGCAGCAAGAGTACTTGTGACAGGTTGGTCTTATGAGAACACGGCAATTGGGTGCCTCGTGGCTCAGTCATTTAGGCATCTGACTCTCGAATTCAGCTCAGGTCATGATCTCACGGTCATGAGATCAGGCCCTGGGTCAGGCTCCAAGCTAAGAGATTCTCTCTCTCCCTCTCCCTAAACTAGGACAAATGAAATCATATCAATGAGCTTGTTTCAACAACCCTGACAGAGCAGTACTGTTTTACTTTATATTTTTACAAATTACTAATAAGCTTTATGTTTTAGAGCAGTTTTAGGTGTACTGAAAAATTGAGCAGACATTGAGAGAACGCCCATGTATCTCTGTCCCCACAGTAGGACAGTTTCCCTTATTATTAACATCTTGCATTGGTCTGATACCGTTGTTACAAGTTAGGTACCTATATTGATACATTCATTATTATTAACTGAACGCTTTTGTTTACATGAAGGGTCATTCTTTGTGTTGTACAGGTCTATGAGTTTTGACAAATGTATGGTGTCCTGTATTCAGTGTTCCAGTATCACACAGATGAGTTTCGCTGCCATAAAAATTCTCTGTGCTCCACCCACTCATCCTCCCCTCTCCTTGCCTCTGGCAACCACCCTCTTTTTACTGTCTCTAAAGATTTGTCTTTTCCAGAATGTCATATAGTTGGAATCACACAGCATGAAGCCTTTTCAGACTGACATCTTTCACTTAGTAATATGTTTTCACAGTTCTCTATGTCTTTTTGTGGCTTGATAGCTCATTTCTTTTTAACACTGAATAATATTCCCCTGTCTGTGCCACTATTTGTTTACCCATTCACCTACTAAAGGACATCTTGGTTATTTTCAACTTTTGGCAATTGAGAATAAAGCTGTCATAAATATTCATGTGCAGGTTTTTATTGAAACATAAATTTTCAGCTTCTTTGGGTAAATGCCAAGAAGTGCAATTGCTGGGTCATATACTAAGAACATGTTTAGTTCTGTATGAAACCACTAACGTGTCTTTCAAAGTGACTGTACAATTTTGGATTCCTACCAGCAATGAATGAGAGTTCCTGTTGCTCCACATCTTAGCTAGCATTGGTCTTGTCAAAGTTTTGGATTTTTGCTGTTCTGATAGACGTATACTGGTATCACGTTGCTACTTTAATTTGCAATTCCCTAATGACATATGATGGAGAACATTATTTTTTTACATTTTTTAATGTTCATTTACTTTTTAAACATATTTTTAAACGTTTTATTTATTTTTGAGCGAAAGAGAGAGAGCATGAGCAGGGGAGGGTCAGAGGGGGGGAGGGGGTGATGGTCATGGTGGGGGGCACTTGGGGGAAGAAGCACTGGGTGTTATATGGAAACTAATTTGACAATAAACTATTATATAAAAAAAAAAGAATCTGAAGACAGGCTCTAGGTTCTGAGCTAGCTGTCAGCACAGAGCCTGATGCAGGGCTCGAACCCACGAACTGTGAGATCATGACCTGAGTTGAAGCCAGACGCTTAACCGACTGAGCCACCCAGGCGCCCCTGTTCATTTATTTTTGAGAGAGAGAGAGAGCGAGAGCGAGAGAGTGAGCAGGGACAGAGGAAGGGCAGAGAGAGAGGGAGAGACACAGAACTAGAAACAGGCTTCAGGGTCTGTGCTGTCAGCTCAGAGCCCAAAGTGGGGCTGGAACTCACAAACCGTGAGATCATGACCTGAGCCGAAGTTGGATGCTTAACTGACTGAGCCACCCAGGCACTCCTAGAACATCATTTCAAATGTTTATCTACCAACTGTATATCTTCTTTGGTGAGGTGTCTGTTCAGATATTTAGCCTACCTTTTAATTGAGTTATTTGTTTTCTTATTGTCAAGTTTCAAGAGTTCTTTGTATATTTTGGACGCATGTCCTTTATTAGATATATGTTTTGCAAGTGTCTTCTCCCAACCTGTGGCTTGCTTACAATTATAAAAGTATCTTTTAGGGGTGCCTGGATAGCTCAGTTGGTTAAGCGTCCGAATTCGGCTCAAGTCATCATCTCAGGTTCCTGGGTTTGAGCCCCGCATCGGGCTCTGTGCTGACAGCTAGCTCAGAGCCTGGAGCCTGTCTTTGGATTCTGTGTCTCCCTCTCTCTCTGACCTTCCCCTGATCATGCTGTCTCTCTCGCTCTCTAAAATAAATAAAAACATTAAAAAAATTTTTAAAGTATCTTTTAATGGGAAGTCCTGAAAAGACAAAGTCAGGCTATGGTTGACTTCTTCAGGCAGTGAGAACTGCCTTCCTCAGGCTTGAGCAGTGGCTACTGCTGAAGCTTCTGTAGGACTTGCCCTTGAATTTTTATGAAATCAACCTTGATTGAGATGAGATACATGAATCAGCAGAGACCTTCACTGCTTCCAGTATTGCTACCTTGAACAGGTTATGAAAATCTTCAGACTTCAACAAAGTAGCCAACTTTAGGAGTACTGATTCAGATGTAAGGGGATGATGTCTAGAGACTTGTGGCCAAGGAGGAGGAGTGGAAGTGGCAGAGGAGGGAAGAGCTGTGGAAGCTAGAAGTACTTGTATGAACCCCTGTGATGGACTGCATGCTTGTGCTCCCCCAGGATTCATAGGTTAACATCCTGACCCCAGATGTGATGGTATTAGGAGATGAGGACTCCCGGAGGTGATTAAGTCATGAGAGCAAAGCCCTCATGAATTAGATTAGCACCTTTATAAAAGGCTCTCCAGGGAGCTCTTTTGCCTTCTTTCTACCATGTAAAGAAACCAAGTCAGTAGTCTGTAACCCAGAAGAGGAATCTCACCAGAACCATGGTGGCACCCTGATTTTAGACTTCCATTCTCCAGAGCCATGAGAAATAAATCTCTATTGTTTTAATGCCATGCATTGTATGGTAGCCCAAACTGACGAAGACGACCATATTCACGTATAGTATCAGGGAAAAGACATGATCACAAGGGTAAAGGTGTAAGTGTTTCCTGAGGGACTTATGATATATATACATATTTTGCTTTTGAGAAGATTGAAAGGGACTTTCTCCCCCTCACATTACATTAACTCTTCCCTGAACCATGTGGGATGATTTAGGTTGATGTTTACAACTTGGTAAAAGGTAGTATATTGTTGGGGGTGGAAAAAGCGAGATAAAGGAAACAGGGCAGAGATGAATGCAGTGCATGTCTACTTAAGTTGCATATCCATTCAGTGCATAGAATGCTGTACAACCAGAAACCAGCCTTTACAGGCTTTTGTTTCTTTCAGAAAATAGTGGGAAACTTTTCCTAGGTGTTACTGTGAGTGTACTACATCCAGAAGTTTAGTGTATTTCTTTGACTTAACATTGGTTTTAGAAATAATCCTTGCTACTTAGAATCTATAGTCTCTATTTTATGGCCACACTGGATATGGCTTTATGGAATTAAAAAATATTTTGGAGCAACTGTAAGCAGAAATGCCAATATTTTTTTTTTAGTATTGTTGCTTCTTCAAATATGTATGACATTTGTGTAAGAAAACACATTCTTTAATGAAAAGTACTTGTAGGAAAAGGTAAACCTTCTCTTTATATTAAAATAACTATTAATTTTAAATGATTTCTTGATTATTGAATGTAAGACCTTTCTTAGATGATTTTAGAAGATGTACAATTATAGTTAGTATCTGCAAATACAGTTAGTTTCTTGTTCACATCGTCTGTTGCGGTAAAATCAAATAGTTGTCTAAGTCTCAATAATCATTGTGGGTTTTATTTTGATGTGTCCTTTTGGGCAGTGTACACTTTTGAGGCCAATGAAGAAATGGAACAGTTGCTTTTCTTCAATCTTACCTTTCCCTCAGCAGAAATGTCTTTACCAGTAAGCTGTGAGTTCAAACTGCTGGTTTTTTTTTTTTAAACCACAAACTGCTGACTGGATTAAAGACTAAAAAGAATGTTCCACAACCAGGTTTTATTTATTTATTTATTTATTTATTTATTTATTTATTTATTTGAGAGAAGAGAGCGTATGCAAGTGGGGGAAGAGATGCAGAGAGAGAGAGAGAGAGAGAGAGAGAGAGAATCTTAAACAGATTCCAAGCTCAATGGAAGCCTGACTCGGGGCTCAATCTCATGATCCTGGGATCATGACCTAAGCCAAAATCAAGAGATGGATGTTCAGCTGACTGAGCCACACAGGCACCCTTCAAAACTAGGTTTCTAACATTCGTAAACTCTTTTTTTTAATCAGATAAATATGTATAGCTACTAAAGTTATTAATATTATAATACAGAAAGAGGACAGAACTATATCCATCATCTTTTATTGCATCAAGTGGATGGGAGCAATCTTTGGAGGGTTGAGAGATGCACCCGAAAGTGTATTTTGAAAAAGATAAAATCAAGATATTCATGACATATTAGAAATAAAATTGTACTAGTGAAAAAATAATAATTCGAATGTCATTTTGGGGTACATAAATATGATATGCAATTTTCTACCTAGTATCTCTGTATGTTGAGCAGGTATCTCAAATCCAGTACTCCTGAATAAAGTTTTTGGTTTTTCTCCCAAACCTAATTCTCTCCAAGATTTTCCTTATCAATAAATTGTAGCATTTGGCATCCTTACTCTAATTAACCTATAAATGTACTTTAGTAACCCTTTTTCACATACATGTAACCAACAAATCTCTGGACTTTTATTGGTGTTTGAATTTTACTTGTGATATTTCTGACATGCCAAGGATGTTGGGTTTTATGTCATTAAATCTGTTAATACCTTCTTTATGATATTAGTGTTTAGAAAAGCTATCACAAACCAAGAGATATTCTCTATTAATTTAGAATTCAATTTGAAGATTTGATATATCTGATCCATTCCATGGAAGTTTTTTGACTTGGTCAACAGTTGGTTCAAATTCCTATCTGAGGTTTTTAGAATTTAAGGTTGAATTATCTAGGGTAGTTATTACAAGGTGGGGACAGGGTGATGATTGTGGAGATGGTTGTGGCACGATGGCCATGTTGTGTTGATGACGGAGATGATGGGGGTGATGGTATATTGGTGATGGAGGTAGAGATAATAGTAGTGGTGGTGGCCCTTATTTACAGATCACAAAAACAACTGTTTTAATACTAGGCTACTTTTTCTTTTATGCATCAGAAATGTATCTAATATAACCAGACACAATATAATTAAATATTATTGCATTATGGGGTGAATTATATCCCCCCCTAAACTCACGGGTTCAAGTCCTAACTCCCAATCTCTCAGAATGTGACTATATTTGGAGGTAAGGTCTTTACAAAGGTAATTAATTTTAAATGAGATCATTAGGGTTGGCCCTGATCCAATGACTCATATCCTTATAAGAAGAGGACATTAAAACACAGTATATACAGAAGGAAGACCATGTAAAGACAGAAAAAAAGAGGGTCATCTATAAGACAAAGAGAAAAACCCCAGAAGAAACCAACCCCCCATGATACCTTGATCTCAAACTTCTAGCCTTTAGAATTATGACAAAATAAATTTCTGTTGCATAAGCCACCCAGTCTCTGTGACATTGTTATGGCAGGCCTAGAAAATTAATATATAATGTATAAGACAGGCCAAGAAAATCAGTTTGGTTGATTTTATCTGTTGTTTTCTCAATTATTTTGTTCTCATGAGCCTCTCATGTTATAAGCATCTCCCCCATTGAGTTGTGATTCTAATGTTTAAATATATGTTTTTATTGCACTGTGGTCCTAAACTTAAACCTATTTGTTATTTGAAAAACAAAAGTCTGGTCCAAAGGTAAAGGAAAACTGATGCACTGCACTTTAGATATGGGAGATTATATTCTAATAGGGGTTACAATACTAAAGTCATACATAGTTTTATTTTACCAGCAGATTAAGGGATTTTCAAGGACAATGCTGACTATATGCAATTTTTCCCATCTCAAGTTGACCTCAGAACCAAGGTCTCACGTAAAATTTGACACCACTGTAAATTATAAACAGAAACCTTAGCTTGAGCCAGACATAAAAAGAATTTGTACTTAACAAGATATGTTAGGATACAACAGATTCAAATGTAAGAAGAATCAGTGTTTCAATAAAATACTGAGTTTATCTAGAATATTTTAAAAAATGACCCTTACAAAATAATTGTAACTTAGCAACATAATTTGGGAAATACATTAATTAGGCAAAATGCCATTTATGTTTGTGTGATTGCTATATTTCTAAAGCCTTTAAGTCAAAGTATAAACACCATTTGACTATTGTATCTCCATCTACAAAGATATATCTGCAAAATCCAGTTTCTATAGCACATGTGGAATCACTAAATAGCCATATGAGTATTGCTGCATTATTTAAGCCCAGGATCTCTATCTGTTCACACTGAATTCCCCATGCAAGGCGCTCTGGAGTTACAGTACTCCCAACAATTTAATCTCTTCAATCTGTGGAGACTTGTTTTGGCTAGCTCTGTATAAGCACCTTATTTTTCTCAAGAAAATAAACTCTTATTTCAAAACCATGTTTTGTGTGAGTAGAGAGTAGTAAGTAGAGTCTTATAAATAATAAAATGTTTCTCAATGCCAGAAATATACTCTTAACTTTTTAAAGGATATATTCTATTTTAAAAAATCAGCCTCAATCATTTGAGAGGAAGTAGAGAAGATAGTTTTTTTTAATGTTGATGATTTAATATTTTCTTCTGAAAAATTACCCCTCACTAAAAAGAGTAACAAAGGGCACCTGGGTGGTTCAGTCAGATAAGCATCAGAGTCTTGGTTTAGGCTCAGGTCATGAGCTCATGGTTCATGAGTTTGTGCCCTGTGTGGGGCTCTGAACTGACAGCATGAAGCCTGCTTGGGATTCTCTCTCTTCTTCTCTCTCTGCCTTTCCCCTGCTCCTGTGCTTGCATGTCTCTCTCTCTCTCTCTCAAAAATAAATAAATATTAAAAAAATAAAAGAAGAGTTATATTTAAATGTTTTTAGCTAGTTACCTTGATTATTCTTATGCCACTCATTAAATACTTCAACTGAAGTTCACACCATGATTACTTTATACTTTCTCTCCATTACACTGTCCTGTGCCCACAGTCTTGAATAGAATTTTCCAAATCAAGTTAGCATATTTGCTTTCCTTAAACAGCAGTAGTAGAAATGTCTGAGAGAAAACATGGCTTTGGACAAGCATAAATCATCATTTTCTCAAAATTTATTCTTATAACAAAACTATTTGTAATCTCGGTAGAATTCACTTATTTTTCTAATTACAATGTCAGCCTTAAGAAACGATGCTTGTATTTTTGAAGCAAACTTGTATAGGTTGAATCTTAGTGGAATGAATTCTAAGACACCCTTCAAATCTGTTTTTCAACAAGAAACCTATTTCATTAAAAAACTTTATACTACTAATAAAAAAGTATATGAAGATACCTTAGATCACTGATTTTTAAAGAGATGCAGGCATGGCCAACATGCAGATGGGAAATCAGAATCTTGTCATCCTTGAAGAAAGAGGAAGAGAACATTCGCAGAAGGAAGTTAGTAACAGTGTCAGGTGTGTCAGAGAGTTCAGAAAATATTTGACTGAAAAATGCCATCTGATTTCAACAAAAAAATTTTACTGCTTCAGTGAAAGCAGTGTTCGGCAGGTTTGCAGGCAGCCTTTGGAACTCAGACAGCTGAGTGTTGGAGGTAAGCAGGATGTTAGAAAGTAGAAAAGTGTAGTGTTGGAGTCCTTTCAAGAAGATTGGTTGGGGAAAGAAAGAGGGAAGGCAGTAGCAGAATGTAGATATGGCTCTGAAACAAAGGTTACAAAATTACTAACGTGGGAGACATCAGAGAGCTTAAGTACAGAAAACAATAAAGAGAGGGAAAGATTGAACACTCAAATGGGCAAAAGGATACCCAATACAGATACAATACACCCTGGGTGGCCAGAGTGGATGGGGTCAGATGAGATGCATTTTTATAGGAAAAGAACCATTCTGCACCATTGTGACAGAGGTGAGGAAGGATTAACGGGCAACCAAGGTAAGACAAGAGTATGTCTCTAGGATCTATATCAGGACTGCACATTTCTGCACACTGCTATTTGTTGTTTCTGAAACACTGAGCTTCCTTCCTCCATGGACACATATCTTCCGCCTATATTCCAGACATAGCTCCAACAGCATTTCTGAAAAGCCTTCCTTGGCATGTGCCGTCTGCTTTGGAAACCTCTCCTCGTGCTCCCAGATGCTCCCTGTACAGAGCTCTATGCATATTTTGTCCAAAATTAGGCATTTACTTGTCAGTCCCTCCCTTTTGATTGCAAGTGCTTTGAAGGTAAAAGCATACGTTGTATCTCAGAGCCTAATCCATATGTGAAGCTTTGGGAAATCAATAGTCACTTCTGCTTTTTTGCAATGAATTGTCATAGGCATACATCCTATGGACACAGTGAACGGCGAAAAGCCAAGATGGTAAGTGATCTCCTTGTCCTCTCTTGCTGTGAATTTCTGCCCCTGGCTTGGTTGACTCACTATCCTTTCTAATCATCTTTGACCTGCAGATATTTTTCTCCCTGGCCTTGGCTTTAGTCCAGGCTCTGTGAACATGGTTCCATCTATCTTCTTTCTTCACTCCAAAAGTCACCTTAAGTAACAGACTTTTTATTACACATCAGGGCTTAATGGAGAAACGATGAAATGCATAGAACAGGGATACACATAAAGTGGGGTATTAAAAACCATTATAGGGCACCTGAGTGGCTCAGTTGGTTGCGCATTTGACTTCGGCTCAGGTTATGATCTCATGGTTCCTAAGTTTGAGCCCCACATCGGGTTTGCTGCTGTCAGCCTGCCAGTGGAGAGCCCACTTGGACTCCTTGTCCCCCTCTCTTTGCTCTTCCTTTGCTTGTGCTCTCCCCAAAATAAATAAATATTAAAAAACAGCCATGGTAAAAACCATTTTAAAGTCTCATTGACAATCCGTATGATAGGGAAATTCTCACTGGATATCTTTCTCATTAGAACACAACCTGCCCTCCCTTCTCTCTCCCTGAAAATTTCCCCCCAGGCCATGGAGATCATTCTTCCTTCCAAGTACTGTGGTAAGTAGAATAATGGTGCTCCAAGAGGTCAATGTTCTAATCCTTAGACTCTTTGAATATGTTATGTTACGTGGCAAAGAAAAATTGAGGCCGCAAATCAGGTCACCTCAAAATAGACAGTATCTTGGCTTGTCTAGGATGATCCAATGCAGTCTTTAAAAGTGAAGAGGAAGGCAGCAATGGAAGAAAGACTCCACAGGTCAGTCCTGGTTTGAAGATGGAAAGAGCCACAACCAAGGAGTACTGGTGGCCTCTAGAAGCTAGAGAAGGCAAGAAATTGCATTTTATCCGGAAGTCTCCAGAAAGGGACTCAGCTCTCCTGACATCCTGACTTTAATTCTGAGACCAGGGTTGGATTCCCAATTTATAGAACGGTAAAATAATAAGTTTGTGTTGTTTAAGCCATTAAGTTTGTAATGATTCATTACAGTAGCAAAAAGAACACAAGACAAAAAATAAAAAACCAAGACAATAAATCCAAATTCATTTTGATGTGAAATATCATAAATCTTACCACTCAAAATCTGGTCCAGCTTAAACTCTGGGACCTTCCTTTGCTAAATTAAAAAGAACGTTAACAAACTTTCCATTAGAAAACAGCTGTCTATATCTATTATGAGGGGGAAAGAGCCTTCTAATGCTCAAGCTCTCTTTAAAAACATTTTTTTTAAAGTTTATTTATTTATTTTGAGAGAGACAGAGTAAGTGAGTGAGGGAAGGGAAGAGAGAAAGGGAAAGAGTTCTAAACAGAGTTTGCCCCAAGGCCCACATGGGGCTCAAACTCATGAACTGTGAGATCATGATGTTGAGCCGAAAATTCTTTAAAATTATTATTTTAGGGGCGCCTGGGTGGCTCAGTCGGTTAAGTGTCCGACTTTGGCTCAAGTCATGATCTCACAGCTCGTGGGTTCGAGCCCCGCATCAGGCTCTGTGCTGACAGCTAGCTCAGAGCCTGGAGCCTGCTTTGGATTCTGTGTCTCCCTCTCTCTCTGACCTTCCCCTGCTCACACTGTCTCTCTCTCTCTCTCAAAAATAAATAAAACATTAAAAAAATTTTTAATTAAAATTATTATTTTAACTGACTGAACCACCCAGGTACCACATCAAGCTAACTTACTGTATTTATGACATTTTTCATTTCCATCACAAATATACTTTCCAACAAATGATTCTAGACATCCTTTCTCCAGGAAGACATAAAAATATGTTGGTGTATAGTACACTGTGAATTTTAAATAGAAATATATAAATGATATGTCTATTAAAGGGAAGGGAGTACAGTTTAATGAATAAGAATTTTTTTTAATGTTGATTTCCCAAACTTTTCCATTTTGACACTTACAAGCCAGCATTAAATACCTACATATCAAAAGGACAGAGTATTACATTTAATGAAATTAAACATCATATAACTAAACCCTTTCTAGTATTCAAATAGAGATTTCTGTACTGAATGTGAATTAAGTTCTAAGGCAATTCTTCTCAATCCTTAACGTATGAACAAATCATAAAGGGATCTTATTAAAATGCAGATTTTGGGGTGCCTGGGTGGCTCAGTCGGTTGAGTGCCTCTGGCTATGGCATCTGGCTTCGACTCAGGTCCGGCTTTGGCTCAGGTCATGATTTCGCGGTGGATGGGTTTGAGACCCACGTCAGGCTCTGTGCTGAAAGCTAGAGCCTGCTTCAGATCGTCTCCCTCTCTCTCTGACCCTCCTCTACTGGCACTGCCTCTCTCTGTCTCTCAAAAATAAATTTTTAAAAAACATTAAAAAAATAAAATACAGATTTTAATTCAGTAGGTTTAGGTCAGGGCTGATTCTAAGATTCTAATTTGCTAATACACACCGAGATGATGATGATGCTGTTGATGCCTGGACCACATTTCAAGTAACAAAGTCATAGGGGACCTTAAGGGTCATAGTAGAATCTAATGGTTGAGTTCTATGATTTTATAAATTAAACATAATAAAAATACATATTCACTAAATTCTCGTTTGTGTGGCAAAGAGAAAATTCTTTAAAATTATTATTTGGAATTAAAATTCATTTATGCCAAGACCTTAAGATTATAAATTTTACTTGCAATTGCTGATGGCATCATTAAACAATTCTGCTTCAATAACAAACTCTGTGTCCTCTCCAAGTGTGTTCATCAAGCAAATGCTTCAGATTAGGCTTCCACTATTTTATTGTAAGGAACTGTTGATCTGTGTACAAGGAAAAGATAGGATTAAGAGGTCAGATGTCATTAGTTAGCTAGCTCCCTTTCCTACTGCTGTCGTTGCCTGAGAGGTTACAAGCCTTCAGTAGGAGCCTTGCGTGTGGCAGGGTCCCACATCCAGCCTGTGGGAGCAACAAATCTAATCCTGTTATCTAGACATGAAGCACATCGATATCCCCTTAACAATACCTACAAGGACCCCCTTCCTCCGTGGTCTCCTGTTGCCTCGCTCTCCAGTCTTAACTTGTGGTGGTCTCTCTTCATGGTTTCATCTCCAGACACACTCCTACTCCTTCAGTCAGTTCTTTTCGTATTTTATTCTCCTTCCCACTGCAAACCTATATTTATGCTCTTCACTTTCCTAAATACAACTCTCCCCCAAATTCTTCACTTTAATTCATAATCATTTTTCCAATCTCAACTCAAAAGTAATGTTCTCATGAGAAACTTCTTGGACTCCTCAGACTAAATGACATGTCCTTGCCATGCAGTCGCAGAGCTCCTCCCCCTCCCCCTTCTTCTTCTTCTGCTTCTGCTTCCTCCTCCTCCTCTTCCTTCTTTTTGGAGTTATCATACAAAGGAAACATTATTTGCAGCAAATAAGGAGATCATGGGGATCTCAGAGCTTCTTTAAATGCACTTATCACAGTTCATAATTATATACTTTGGGTGATTGTCTGGTCACACTTTTTCTCCCTAGATGACCATATATGTCATGATGGCAGGTTTATGTCTGTTTCTCCCATACTGTACCTGTATTGCCTAGCAAAGAAGAAAGTATTTAATAAATATTGATGAAAGAATGATGGTAAAATTGCTCTTGTAATTGGCTCAGACAGCTAACATTTGAACCAGGGACATCTTTTCTAATATAAAAATGGCAGTTTGGAAATGAAATTTTAGAACAAAGCTTTTTAGTCATTGATCACTGATAATTGTTAGGGTGAACAATTCTTACCTATATGACCTGTTTCTTCATTTTTCATTTGCTGCTAGGTACTATGCCAGGGGTTAGAAACGTGGATATGAACTTAGCTGGTCTCCTTTCTCTGGGCAGCAGAGCCCAAGGGCATATCCCCCATGGACTGGGCAATGCTAACGTGAACTGAGAGAGGTTTATGCATAGTTTCTGTTTGTGTCTAAACCTATGATTACAATGGAGAATATGCAGCCAGGGCAGGGTTAGACTCTGACTCATGTCATTTCCAGGGCAAACATCTGTGTGGATTGCCTGCCTGCTCTATGTTTTAAACAATAGGGTGGATAAATAGTATGCCACCTCAATGAAGCAGGACATAGCCTTTGCTACCTCTTCCTCTCAACTAAGTGTTGTTTGCAAATTCAACAATGATCAGAATGTGTGTTATACAAATGCTTATAAAACAATACCTACACATTTCATAACACTAGAGTCATAACATTTCCATTGTAGCTGGATTTGAACACAAAGCAGGCATTTTGATGCTTCCCCTAAACTCACAAAACAGATTTTGCCTATATGTAGTTTTTAATTTTAAAAGTAATTAAATTATAAACATGAAAAAAATCTGAAGACTGCTATTTTAGTTTTAAAGAAACTCTTTTTATTTTATTTTATTTTATTTTGAGAGAGAGAGTGTGTGTGCACACTGCATTTTTGTGCTGTGAGGGAAGGGCAGAGAGATCATCTTGAGCAGGCTCCATGCCCAGTGTGGAGCCTGCTGCTGGGCTTAGTCTCATGACTATGAGATGATGACTTGAGCTGAAATCAAGAGTCAGACTCTTAACCAATTGAGCCACCCAGGTGCCCCCCCAAAAAGAAACTCTTTTTTTTAAATGTACAGTCAGGAAGCACTTTATGAGACTTCAGGATTTCACCAAAATGAACAGTTTCTATTCAGAAGAAGAATGATACCTACGTTGAAAATTCATTCATAAAACAAATATTGAGTTCCCCTTTTATGCTAGACATCCTCTTCCATTTTCTTAGGGACAAATATTCTTATACTCAGGGAGTTTGTTTTCAGGAGGGGAAACTAACAAAGGTGATGAATAGTAGAGGTAAATATTATGATGACGTGAAAGGGTGTATTGAGATAGTTCCGGGGAAGGCTGCTCTGGAAGGGAGACATCTGGGCTGGGACCCAAAGGTGAGGAGGAAGCCCTTGCGAAGGGCTAGATGAAGGGGGGGGGAGCAGAAGAATGGGGGCAGAAACCATGTTGGCACATCACAGAAACAGAAAGAGAGCCAGATGGCCCAAAGCTACAGAGGGAGGTTGTGGCCAGATCAGTAGGTTTGAATTTCAAGTGCCACTGAAAGATCACAGGTAAGTTTTGAGCAGCAGTGATGGAATGTTTAAACAATTACACTGGTAATACTTAGAAAACAAATTATAACCGGAGGTGAAAAGATGGAGAGAGCTCAATTTGGATATTGCAGTAGGAAGAGGTGCTAGTAGCTAGCGTCATAGCAGTAGCCATGGAACAAGGGCGAAGTTCTTGGAATCAAGATGCAACTCTCCACATAAATACTGCAAACGTATCAGAATTCTTACACATGTCGGTATTCTGTCAGGCACCTGCCGTTCTCCACAGACCATTTTATGAAATCATGTTATGGTTGTGGTTAAAGTAATAGATTTATTTCATAGGGAGATTCTGTTAACAGACAGCATTTTGAGTTCAGTCAGTACATTGGATTCAGTCAGTGATCTTTCTAATTAGGCCAAGGCATTGGAAAGGGATCAGCATAATCCTATCCTAATTTTCTGAAAACACATATCTTCCATTAAGGAAGAGATGTATTGACAACAGTGCCTTCTCAAGGCACTCCTTTTAGAAAAAAGGTAACGTCATACATGGAATGTAAAGGCAACTGAAAGCTATTAGTAGCTTGGAGTATTTTTAAGTTTGGAATGTATTTTCTAAATCCAAGTACTACCAAACAGTATTTAGAAAACAGAATGGTTTTCTAGTTCTTACTTCACCCTATAATCCAGATAATTGTTCAAAATACTTGTGGACAAGTGCATCTTTCTTTTTTTTCTCTTTCTTCCTTTTTTTTTTTTTAATGTTTATTAGTTTTTGAGAGAGAGAACATAAGCAGGGGAGGGGCAGAGAGAGAAGGAGACACAGAATCTGAAGCAGGCTCCAGGCTCTGAGCTGTCAGTACAGAGTCTGACACAGGGCTCAAAACCAAAAGCTGTGAGATCATGACCTGAGCTGAAGTTGGACACCATCCGAGAGCCCCAATGCATCTATTTTTTCTTACATTGGAACTTCTAATGCTTTAGTATACAAGAATCACCTGTATAACATAGTTAACCCTTTCGTGCTGGGCTTTGATTAGAGCCTAATTTACTTTACTTTTTTAATATTTATTTTTGAGAGAGAGAGACACAGAGAGAGAGAGAGGGAGAAAGGGAGAGAATGTGAGCAGGGAAAGAGAACAGAGAGAGGGAGACACAGAATTTGAAGCAGGTTCTAGGTTCTGAGCTGTCAGCACAGAGCCTGATGCAGGACTTGAACTCAAGAACTGTGAGATCATGACTTAAACTGACGTCCTATGCTTAACCGATAGCCAGCCAGGTGCCCCAAGACTATTTTACTTTAATGGCCAAAGATATTAAGGTTGTTAATCATCAGAGTATAACACACCGATACTTTATTGATTCTGTAAATTGGAATTTATGTAATGGAATTTCACATTGCCATTGTAAATGGGATTGAATTTATAAGACTATTAAAGAAAATCACAAATACCTTTAGTAGCAATAAATGATGTTTTTAAAGAATTGTAATTTCCAAAACATATTTTCCACTGAAGTATAATTCTTCATGAAATAACTATTTTTTATGTAATGACTTGCATTCATATTCAGAACCATAACCGTTCAGTTTTAAACAGTGTGATTTACCCATTTTCAAAAATGTCTTTGTTAAAATTTTTCTTTTTTAATTTTTAAATAATTTTTAATGTTTATTTTTGTGTGAGAGAGAGACAAAATGCAAAAAGGGGAGGGGCAGAGAAAGAGGGAGACACAGAATCTGAAGCAAGCTCCAGGCTCTGAGCTGTCAGCACAGGGCCTGATGAGGGGCTCGAACTCACAAATGGTGAGATTATGACCTAAGTCAAATCTTTACCAACTGAGCCACCCACACACCATTCTTTTTTTTTTAAATAATTAACTCTATATTCCTGAAAATATACTCTATATGTCTGTTTTTATTTTGGATCTCTGAAAGCGTAACTCATAAAAACTGTAATGAAGCAGTAATATTTCCCATTTGCATTTTTCACATTTGAACCTGAGTGAAATTTGAAACTAATATTTTATAGAACGAGGTATTTCTCCCCAATACTAATTGCACAGATTTTAGTATTTTAATATGCACAACATTTTTAGAATTTTAATATGCACAAAACAGGGTTTTCAATGAAGGCTGGTCAGTGGGTGGATTAATAAGTGGCTGTTCTTTTTCTGTTGCTCTATGACTAAGAATATTTCTACACATGTATCTACATCATCATTACTTCCTGGAGGAGTTTGACGGTCTTTTCTATGTTAAAATTGAACATAAGCAATGACAATTTTAATTAAAAATAGTTAATAGTATTATAAAAGAGTTCAAGAACAGTAAGCTATAGTATTTATATGAATAAAGTGGTGCTAATTTACATTGCTTAGTGTTCAAATATAAGATCAGAATTCAGAGCTTTAAGAATATTAGTCTAGTCTCTTAATAGTGAAAACTTTTCAGTTAATTTTGTTCTGCTTTGTGATGTGCAACAATTTGAAACCTCCAAATCCTAAATTTCATAGCAGTCATGGTACGAAATGAAAATTTAGCTGTGAGAAAGAGCTCCCAAGTTGTTTAGAGAATTAAATGGTGAAGTTTGTCTTGAATTAAGTATCTAAGAGACAGAACTAGCCAAAATGCTTTGAGAAAAAGATTTCTGCTTTCAAAGAACATTAATTGCTAATATGAGAAACAAACTCTAAACATTGCTTTTTGAGGTAATTTTTTTTGATATAATTTCAAACTTAGTGAAAAGTTACAAGAATCACATAAATAATTCCTATATATTATTGATTCAGATGGATCAACTCTTTGTATTTACTTCCATTTATTTCATTATTCTATCACCTATCTATCTATCTATTATCAGTCAAATTTCCTGAAGCATTTGAGTACAATTTGCAGAAATCTTACCCTTTCACTCTTAAGTGTCAGTGTGTATTTCCCATGAAGAAGAATACACAATTACCAAAATCAGGAAAGTCAAGCCAGTTCCTGTGTTGTTTTGGCAAGTCCTCATCATTTGAGTTTTTTATATTTTCTGTCACAAAATATTCCAGGTTCATCTTGTGATTCCCCTGCACCAGCTCTGAATTCAGCCACATATTTAAGGAAGCTCATGTTTTTAGAACCAAGATCTGGACTCTAGGTGATCACTGTACATTTCAATCGTCACTGACATGAGATATCATAAGCAATTTAATCAATTAAATTAAATTAATATTTATTGATTGCCAACTATATAGAATAACTACAGGATATTCTAATGAGATGGAAAGAAGGAATTCAACAGGGTTTACACTCTATGGTTCAATTTAAAGTTGATTAAGAATATTACCTGTTTTTGTATTTAGAAGTGTGGTCTTGTTGTTATTGTCTTCTCCAAATTTGATCTGTAAGTAATCAGACATTATTAGAAAACTAACAAGTGGCTTAAAGATCTAAGCATTTTACAAACAAAACTATGAGAAAAAAATGTAAAACATATGATTAATTGGTTGGGTGAAAGAAGAAGGTAGAATGTGTTCAAAAGTTGGAAAGTATCTAATATTGACATGGATGTGGGGAAACCCTGTATTTCAATATACTTTTGTGACAGTATAAATTGTTATTGTGTTAAAGAGAAGACGGGAAATCTATCAAGAAAAAATGCCCATACCTTTTGAAACTTCACATCTACAAGTCTAGAATAGGGATTTATTAGTTCAGGAGCACAAAGAGATAAGGACAATATTAATTGCAACACTTTTGGTCAGAGTGAGATATTAGGAACAACTCAGATGTGCCTCAGTAGGGGTTGGATTAAATGAAGTTGTGTTATGGGTATGTTATAGATTCTATAGAAGATAAGAGAGTAAATAAAGTTGTGTTATGGTTATATTATAGATTACTATCAAAGGTAAGAGAGTAGGTTCGATAGCAAAGTGCCGCTGTGGGAAGATCTTCAGGACATGTTAAATATTGAAAAATGTTGCGGAATATTCTATTTTTTCTATTTTATTTCTGTGAAATAAAACCCCATATAAAAATGTTAATGCAGAGAAAAAAGTCCAGAAAAATAGGTTAATGATTAATTCAGAAGAGGGATGTGAGATTGGAAATTAGAGAGATTGGAGATTAAATTTTACTGATAATACTTCTTTAGTATTTGGAATTTTTTTGACAAGAAAATGTTATGTATTACTTCAATAAAATGTTTCTAAGCTATTGGACAAATTGGCTTCTAACACCCATAATCTTAACACTAAATTACACAGAATCTTTGGCCTTTTCCCTTTCCCCGTTTAGCTATCTACGATTGCATAACAGATTCCTTCACAAGTCACCGGCTTGAAGGCCTAAAACAAACATTTATCGTCTATACTGTCTGTGGATCAGAACCCTGGGCAAAGCGTAACTGAGTACCTTAGGATCTCTTCTTATGAAGCTGTAGTCAAGCTGTTGACTGGAATTGCAGCCTCACGTGAAGGTTCAAAGCAGGGAAATCTTTTAAGGTCCCTCATGACATGAATCTTTCCACAAGGCTATCCCCAAAGCAAGTGATCCAAGAGATTGGATGAAAGAGCAAATAGGATGGAAGCCATATTCTATTAAAACTTAATCTTGGAAGTGATACCCATCAGACTGAGGATGAGGCTTACTCATTAAACTCAAGTCTCTAACTCCCGCCCACACTCAAGGGGAGAGGATTGAATACAGGTGGGTAAATGCTAGGACGTCATCTTGGAGTCTGCCTACAGTATCCTCCTCTTAGTAGGAATTTCCTTACCCAGAAACAAAGCCTTCTAAGTGTGTGTACTTTTTTTAGAGTTTTGGAGAGGAGATCCCCCCTTTTTATGTTTTTAACACTTCAAACATATTAAAAAAAATAAACAGCTAATAAAATTATAATTCACCTGTTTGTTTAAGCAACCTAACCCTTTTGAGACAAAAATATATATATTTTCCTATTTTACTAGCTAATTTCAGTATTTATAAATCTATTAGTATCTTACTATACATGGTATGGTGTAGGACCAGGATACAAATTTAAAGCTAAGGGACACATACTTTCTTTTACTCTTCTAAGATTATGTTACTCCTTTTGGAAAATATATAAAAAGTCAATGTTTGAGGCCTTTATGGAACACGTGGTTCTAGCCAAATGATCCTCCTGGCAAAGTTTCTTGTAACAAGGTCAAAGTTGTTCAATGTATAATGGGTTTAGCGAGGTGGGATTCTAATTTTTTTTCTATTCTACAAAACATTGTAGACACTTTTATTTTATTTATTTATTTAAAATTTTTTAATGTTTATTTTTTTGAGAGAGAGAGAGAAACAGAGCAGGAAGGGAGGAGGGACAAAGAGAGAGGGAGACATAGAATACAAAGCAG
This sequence comes from Helogale parvula, assembly GCA_004023845.1. Taxonomy (NCBI): domain Eukaryota; kingdom Metazoa; phylum Chordata; class Mammalia; order Carnivora; family Herpestidae; genus Helogale; species Helogale parvula. Next base: position 311 of record PJEM01015850.1, on the reverse strand, counting down.
GCTCCAGGCTGGATGTGGGGCTCAAACTCACGAAATGTGAGATCATGACCTGAGCCGAAGTCGGCTGCTCAACCGACTGAGCCACCCAGGTACCCCTAAAGTGTTTATTTTATTTTTTTTCCCAAAATAAACTTAGATTGTATTGCAGTTTCACTTAACAGTATATAAAATGCTGTGTTGTGACAGGTATCAATTATCCATTAGATACTGAATCAATTTTTCTTAAGCACTACTAACTGCTTGCTTTTCTTGAAGCTAGATCATTCTGAAAATTTCCTGTTAGACCTATGAGTGCGAACATATGGTTTCTG
>PJEM01015849.1:0-28220 GCA_004023845.1 Helogale parvula | reverse complement strand
GAGGGAGAGAGGCAAATCATGAGAGTCCCTTGAATACTGAAAAAAAAAAAAAACTGAGGTCTGAAGGGAAGGGGTTTGATGGTCATGGAGGAAGGCACTTGTGGGGAAGAGCACTGGGTGTTATATGGAAACTACCCTGACAATAAACTACATGAAAAAAATAGAAAAAGAAATTAGTAACAAATGTAAAAAAAATGCTCTTAATATATTCTTTTAAGCATTTTCAGATTTTACTAAAATATCCCTAAGTCAAAATGAAATGAAAAAAATAAGAAATACTGGTTATGAAAACATGAAGTGCTAAAATATGTGTGATGCCACTGACACATTATTCACTGGAAAACTTTTCCCCAAAAGAAAAAGCTAGATTAAAAAAATAGCAAATCAATTAATAGAAGAGGACATATTTAAAAGGAGAAATGTAAACTAGAAAATCTAAAACAGTACCTAATTACATTCTATTTTTTTACATGCATACCTGCATTGAGTTAACTAAAATGTTTTTGACAATTTCATATATAAACAATTCTTTCATTTAGGGGATATTTATTGAGCCACAATATATGCCAGACAACATTCCAGACATATATGTATGGAAAATAGATCAGACAAGAAATCAAATATAGATTAGGTACATATTATATGAAATTATGATAAGTGAAAAGGTTGTATTTAAGAAGGAATGAATATAAGGCTAATAAAAGGAAGTAAATTCTAATTATCATAATATAGACAATGAAAATGCAACTAAGAACAGGCATTTTAAAAAAGAAGGTATGTGAATGGCAGCCCAGAGAACCTTACAAACAGAAGGAAAAAATAGAAAAATTGTTGGGGGGGTATATATTGTGGTAAAAGTTCGTCCGTATTTGTAGTTATGGTGTTGTTTATACTTAATAATCCCACCTTTGGGAAATGTCTTTAAGTTGTGTTCTATGTGCTATGGAGATGATCCTGTTGGAAACATTGGAACTTAACACTGAAAACACAATAATAATAAGGGCATGTGTTGACATAGTCAATTAAGCGTCTGACACTTGATTTTGGCTCAGATCATGATCTCAAGGCTTGTGAGTTCAAGCCCTGCTCTGGGGTCTGAACTGACATTGTGGCGTCTTCTTTGGGATTCTCTGTCTCCCTCTCTCGGCCCTTCCCCTGCTTTCTCTCTGTTTCTCTCAAAATAAATAAAAATAAACATAAAAAGAGGGTGGGAAGACAGAAAATCACAACCACTTACAGTTAATTAAGTTTGAAGGACACATGTCCTTGCAATGAAAATGAGGTCTGTAGGAAACAGGGCTACATGTGAGTCTAGTTGGGATGTTTTTCTATACCTTGGTTCTTGGGTCTGAGCCAGCAGTAGTGGCATCTGTAAGACCATAATAAGGGGTAGGAGTCAGAGGAAAGAGAGCCAAAGCTGATCTATGGTAGGTTAGCAGGCAAACCCATAGAGATGGGCTGCGGCTTAGCTCAGCTTCTGGCAGCCAGCTGTTAACGTACTCTGAATCGTGCTGGATTTCTGTCATTCTTGAGTTTAAGTATAATCCTAATCAGTGCTAAGGCCTGGTCTCTGTATTCTGTGAGGAAGTAAAAATGGATTTAATGCCCATGATCTGAATGAAATAACGGAAAGGGGAAAGATGTACCCTCACAATCAGCTTGGTAAAGATACCAGAGATTTAAATATACTCTCTGGGGTCCCTGGTCTCAATGTCTAGATTTAAGGACAGAGTGGAGTGCTTTTGTCAAGAGTCAGATGTCAATGACTCTGAAAATGGATTGGAATTACATGAGCTTGATTTTGCTCTCAGTGAGGTGGTATTTCCTCAAGCTATTCAGATATGATCTTAAACTTATTTATAATTGCAACTATGGGACGCTATCCAGTTTGACTCAGATGAGGATGAAAGGTAAAACTATAAAGATCACATGTATATGTGACTCTGTATGTATAAATATACTTACAAATAATAAATATATCTATGTGTATATAGGTAAAAATGCATATTCTGGTGCACATGTACACACACACAATACACCAATATTCAAATGTTGAAAACCTAACTCCTCATGCCACAGAATATGACTATATTTGACCATAAGGACTTTGAGGAGATAATTAACTTAAAATGAGGGCATTAGAGTGAACCCTAATCCAAGATCACTGGTGTCATAAAAAGAGATCAGAACACAGAAACCCAGAGAAGAACGACCATGTGGAGACTAAAAGAGAAGACTGCCATCTACAAGTGAAGGAGAGAGGCCTTGAAAGGAATTCATCTGCCTGTACCTTCAGACTGACAGATTCTGTAACAGTGAGAAATAGATTTCTGCTGTTAAAGCCTCAGGCTGTGGCAGTGTTATGGCAGCCTGAGCAAATGAAAACAATCAGTGTCAGCATAGATGCTTGTTTATGCACACATGTGTATATAAATGTATGTGTGTGCCTGTGTGCACTGCAGAATGAATTAAGGAAGAAGAAAATGAATGACAAACAATTTTACATCTGTGATATGTGTACAGCTAGAAATGTGACCACAATCCTTATATGAAAATATATAACAGGAAGAGAATGGCATAAATAAACTAAAGTAAAACATTTTTATCATTTTAATATTAAGATAATAAATAGCATTTTTAATGTTTCTTAATTTAGTGGTCAATGTGAAAAGTAGATTTTGTTGATAAACCAATTTTTACCGAACAATTCGTGTTACATGCTGCTTCCCTGCTGGTGCTGTCTCTCTCTGTCTCTCAAAAACAAATAAGCAACATTAAAAAAAATTTTTTTAAAGATTTGCTTTTAGGAGCCCTGGTTAAGCATTTGACTCTTGATCTCATCTCAGGTCATGATCTCATGGTTTGAGAGTTCAAGCCCTGGATCAAGTTTTGTGTTGACCTTGTGGAGGCTTCTTAGGATTCTCTCTCTCCTTTTCTCTTTCTCTGCCCCTCCCCACACATGCTCTCTTTCTCTCCCTCTCTCAAAATAAAGAAGCAAACTTAAAAAATTCCTTTCAGTTACCCACTTGTAATGATGGGCAAACAACATATATTACCAAACATTTGATTAAATCCTCTACCATGGGATAGAGAACAAAATAAACAAGTAACAAAATAAAATGGGAGACCTCTTGATTTTAGCTCAAGTAGAAAAGAGCTTGGAAGACACAACTCCATTCTATCAACAAGTACAAATATGAACACATTATTCTCTTCTTGGATTCTTAAAAAGAAGGGGACAGAAGGCAAGCAGCAGCCTCCAAGATTTGCAGAAACACACAAATACAAGGAGTCAAGTCTTACCTGAGCAGAACCTCAGGAGCAGAAAGCGCCATGGGAACCAGCGCCTGGATTAGAAAACCTGAACCATACCAGACAAACTGCTGAAGGTGGAGTGTGAACAACTCTGAGTCTTAAAGATTTCAAGGATATCTGGACATACAGTGCCCCCACCACTGACTCAATTTACCTCCAAGAACTTGACCTGATTCCCACTGTAAATACCTAAGAACTATCTTTGTGTTTCCTGTAAAGGGAGACAGAAGGAACTCTTTTGAAATATGTATAATATATATTTTAATGTATATAATAAAAATAAAGCTTGCCCTCATGGGAAATTAGCTAACCAGGGCCTAAACTTGTGCGGTATTATCAGAGCCTAAGAAATGAAGGAGGAAGGAAATATCCAACTCCAGTTACTCTAGCCATCCAGACACACCTAAGGGGAAAGAATAAGATTAAGAAGCAATTGTGAAGCTTACACTCTGGTGGCACAGGATCCCTATACCACTGAGATCCAATCTTAAGACTAAAGAGCACTTCCCCAGCCCACACCTGACCACAATATTACTAAAGGTCTATTTACAACAGTTCCTTTTACTCAGTACATCACGTCTGGCTACCCAGAAAAAAATTACGGATCATACTGAAAGGCAAAATGGAGCACTCTGAAGGCACAAAACAGTTTTCAGAGCCAGACTTGGCAAAGATTTGAGATTTATATATCAGATTGGGAATTTAAAACAACTATGATTAATATGCTAAGGGTTCTAATGTCTCAAGTAGATAGCATAGAGCACAGATGAGCAACATGTAGACAAATGGAAATCCTAAGGGAAAAAATAAAAATAAATGCCAGAAAGTCAATAACGCAGTAATCAAAATGAAGAATGCCTTTAACTGGCTTACTCGTCGACTAGACAGGACAGAGGAGAGAATCTCTGAACTAGAGACCGCCTCAACAGAAACCTTGAAAACTGAAAAGTAAAGAGAACAAAGACTGACAAAAACGGAAGAACAAAACAAAACAAAACAAAAAACCAGAAAGCTGGAATAGAATATCCAAAGATTGTGGAAATGGGAAGTGTTTGAAACAAAATGGCTGACAATTCCTCAAATTAATTCCAGACACCGGACCACAGACTAAGGCCCAGAAATTTCAGAAGACACTAAGCAAGATAAATGCCATGGAAATTATGCCCTGGTATATCATGTAAAACTATGAAAAATCACATATAAAAATTAAAAATGAAAAAAAAATTTAAACACCCAAAACCTTCTGAAAGAAGCTAAAGGAAAAAAAGACCTCACCTATGGAGGAATACAGATAAGAATCACATCCACCTTCTTAGTAAACATTCAAACAAGAAGTGAGTGCGATGAAATGATAGAATAGGAACAATGCACTTGGTCATATACGCATATATATATGTTCATGTATGCTTACATATAAAGGAAATAAGTGACCAGCAATAACAAATAAAGGAGGAAGGAATTACAACGCCAAACATACTCCTACTATGTGATCCAGCAAGCATATTCTTTGGTATTTGTCCAGAGGAGTTGAGAACTTATGTTCACTCAGAAACTTGCACATGGATGCTCATAGTAACGTTATTTATAATTGCCAAAATTACATCCAAAAGTAACCAGATGTTTTTCAATAGATGAATGGATAAATAAATTGTGGTATACCCAGACAATTTTTCACAGGTGGGCTGCCTGCCAATATCATCCCTTTTTTAAAAATTCAATTTGTAAATTGCATATCTTAAAAAAATAGTGTTATATTCTAAAAAAAATAAAGTTAAAAAAATTAAAAAAGATAAAAAATTCAATTTCTAGAAACAGCATTGCCTATGTAGTAACTGATAAACTCTAACTGGGGTACCTAGGCATCATACATTTTCCATATTTTTTTTTTCTTTTTTAAACTTATTTGAGAGAGAATGAGTGAGGTTTGGCGGAGAAAGAGAATCCCAACTAGGCTCAGGTGCTGTTCCCACAGAACCTGATGCAGGACTCAAACCCATGAACTATGAAATTGTGACCTGAGCCAAAATCAAGAATCAGACATTTAAGTGACTGAACCACCCAGGTGTCCCTATACATAACATACTTATGTACATACTCATTACACTATATTAGTATATAATATCTCAAATGTAAGAGAAAATCCTATACAACTCAATTTTTCCCTTTATCTCTGTTGTTTTCCTATTACATATTTTTATTTTTCTATTACATAGAATGTTACCATTTTCTGTACACTGCTTCATCTCTTCTGTCAATAATTCCTATTCATGTATTCATATCTTTCTTGTTTAACTTCCAAAGAGCTTGACTCTATTTCTCAGACCACTTAGAAGTGTAGTATTTTAAAATTTATTGAAAATAAAATAATCTTTATTAAATTACTATAAAGTTTGCCATAGGTTATGCTTTCATATTACCTCATTATGTCCATGTTTATTGGATTTTGAGGGAACTAAACAAGTTTTATTACAGGAGGAGGATGCTGGATTTCAGAGAACTTAGGTCATCAACTCAGTGACATACAGTGACTTAGTCTCAGAGCCAGGAGTATGTCCCATTTCATTAGTTTTCTTTTCCTCTGAGGGATCATTTCAAACCAGAGGCCAAAGAGCATTTATGTAATCATTTTCACCATGTAGTTCATTATCCAGAACCATTCACTTGTCTACAATGAAAAAAAAAATCATCTTCATGCTTTTCTGTCCCAGGAAAGAGTTAGTGTATTTTCCTCTTGGGAAATCATGGAGAACTTTAAGATCTTGATATGGTATAAGAATCTAAATGCATTATATTCACAGCATACCCTTAAAGGCAGTTCATTCTCAGGTAAGAGGAAAGGTTTTTAATAACTAAAAAATATTTTAGTAACCAGACCTTTGAATTTGAAATTAGAGTATATGCTTTAATGTGTGTATTTAAGAGAGAAGAATCTAGTTAACTAATTAACTCAAAGTTATCTTAATAATTGATCATGTGCCTTTCAGGGAATATAGCAGGAAAAATAAAAAGATCTTACACTTGTGTTGGTAAATAGAGCTGTAAGTTAGAAACTTGCTTAAATATTCTTGATGAAAGATTATGGTCATTTTAGAGACAATGGAATTAAGGGGCTTTATTCATTTATTTATTTTAATGTTTATTTATTTTTGAGAGAGAGAGACAGAGCGCGAGCAGGGGAGGAGCAGAGAAAGAGGGAGACAGAACCCAAACCAGGCTCCTGGCACTGAGCTGTGAGCACAGAGAAAGGGCTATACTTAAAAAAAAAAAAAGAATTACGAAATGTGAGGGTGCTATCTCACTGGTTCTACATGACAGCATTTTCTTATGGCGTCTCATAATGTAGTTTTAATATGGTCAGGTGGAAATAGTGTAGAGTCTGAAGTCAGAAAAATCAAAGCTTAAATCCTGTATCTCTTAGAAATTATGACTTTGGTCGGGTGCCTGGGTGGCTCAGTCGGTTAAGCATCCGGCTTCGGCTCAGATCGTGTTCTCACAGTTTGTGGGTTCAAGCCCCGCATTAGGCTCTGTGCTGTTGGCTAGCCTGGAGCCTGTCTTCAGATTCTGTATCTCCCTCTGTCTTTGACCCTCCCCTGCTCACACTGACTCTCTCTGTCTCTCAAAAAAATAAATAAAAGACATAAAAAAATAAAGAAAAGAAATTATGACTTTGGTCAAGTTGTATGACTATTTACGCTTCAATTTTTTCATCTATAAAATGACACTGAATTATTTAGTTTCTAGGTTGCTATGTAGATTGTATTAAATAATGTGCACAAAATTCCTAACTCTTGGTAGCCAGTTAATGACATATAGTAGCTACAATCACAGCTTTCCTTGTTATTGAACTGAGGGATTGTAACACTCTTTCCATGGGGGTACCTTTTATGTTTGACCAGGAGTACTGAGAAACTGATTTTATTTTAGTCTCCCAGATTGACCACACTTTGTTAAAACTCCAGGGTCTCTATGTTTGTCTTTCTGGCCCCTACAGAAGTGAAATAGCAAGGCATAAACACTACCAGTTCTAATTTTTCTAAATTTTACTTAATAGAAATGCCTGTTTGAAAAGCAGTTTGGATGCAGGACCTAAACCTCATAGTTTTCTCTATCATGACTCCACTGAAGACAAGTAGGTCAATGCTCTAATGAGACATTTGAGCATATGGTTTGGCATAGAACATACCTTCATTCATAAACCACTTTCTCTTTCTGTAGGCAAGAGCAGAGACATAAAGGATTATTTAAAACCAAATATAGCAGAAGAATTTAATTGAAAATGACTTTGCTGGCACGGCCACAGGCAGAAATGGATTTTAAACTTTCTTAGGGCACAGAATATTGGGATTCACTGAGTTTAATTTCAATAGAATTGTATTTTAATATATTTAGTGCTATTATATGTATAACTTGAAGTAACTTGCTTCTGTTTGGAACCCATAACTGCAAAATGCTTTTATTTTATTTTCTTAATTAATTAATTAAGTTAGTCAGTTTTTAAAGTTTATTCATTTTTTAGAGAGATAGATGGTGTGTGATAGTGGAAAGGACAGAGAGAGGAGAAACAGAATTCAAAGAAGGATCCAGGTCTGAGCTGTCAGCACAGAGTCTGACTCAGAACTGGAATCAGGAACTGTGAGATAATGTCCTGAACTGAAGTCAGATGCCCGACTGACTCAGCCACCCAGGTACCCCAAAATGCTTTTATTTAAAAAAAAATGATTGTATAATCTCTGTTTATTTTGTTGAAATTAAATAAATTTATAGGTTATATTTTATTCATATGCATCTTTTGCATATGATTAACACTTCAAGTTAATACAGAATATTTTAATGCATCAGGTAAATAAACACTCTACAATCATCATACAGATGTAGTTGAACAAGATATGCCTGTAAATTTGGGTCAATTTTAGGTATTCTTTGGTTTACAAGAAGAAGTAACAATTCCAAGTTCACATTGTCACCAGATGGTTTTAGAGTCCAAATATAATGGTAATCTCCTACAATTTCTTATCTCAGGCACATTAGCTAATTAAAAGTTAGAATAGTCATATTTTTGATATTTCTTCTGTGTATATGAGTCAACATGTGTTTTGTGATGGATACTTTTAGTATACTACCTATTGGTACATTTTCAAAATTCGTATGTTTTGTTTTCACTCTACTTAATCTTATCTGCTTAACTCCCAGTTTGTATCGGACTGTCTTTAGTAAACACCTTTGTATTTCATGGATTTGATAGATAAGAGGAGAAAAAGTTAGGAGAGAAAGACATACAATAGTAATTTTTTAAACAGAAATATACTTTTGGTGATACTCCAAACATATTAATCATATTTATATTCTTTTCTGATGCCACTATAAACTATTTAACTAATGTAACAATTAAACCTAACCAAACATTATTTAAGGTATATGTGTGCGTTCTCATGAGAATTATATACAGTATCTGGATTTATACAAAAATCAGATTTTAACTTAATTCTACATTTCTTACTCTCAATTTTTCCAAGAATCAAAAGAGCATTTGGGGGTTTGGACACTCATTTTTATGTATCTATTCTATACATTAAAAATGTCTTCCACAAGAATCACTGGGAACACTTTTAGGAAAATAAAGACGTGTTTTTTTTTTTCTTTCTAACAGTAGACTTAACTTATTTATTGTCAGTATCTAAACATAACAAAACTGTAGCATATTTCACATCATACATGTAAATCATTTGTAAGTGAGCAAACGCAGTGTGACTCTATGTACTGTGAATTTTTTTACTCTTTTTAAACACTTCTTGGTTATAATATGCTGAAGGAAGTCAAAAGTCACCATGTTGAAAACTGTCCCCTATGATTGATGGGTCCAGTAATTAACTGTGTTTCAATAACTGAGGTTTCAGTCCAGATACAGAGGTCTCTCTAATTTTTTTAAGTTTCCTTTATTCATTCTCCACTTAATGAGAAAGAGTATGATGATATCAAGACAAAAAAAGAAAGAAAGTATTTTGTGACAAATTTAGTGATTTTATTTTCTTAGCAAAAACTTCAGAACAATTTAAATACCTGGTATCTGGTGACATTAATTTCACAGTTATTTTAGAAACTCCACAAACAGCTATAAAATACTAAAAAAGGACAAGATTTTGTAGCAATTATCAATAACTAAAAATAAACACATTTTTATTAAGACAAGATTTCAAAAAATTAACAGTACAATAAACAACAAAGATCAAAATGAACAATTGAATGATGTGTATTTTGAGGAAAAAAATGAAAAAAAACAAGACATTGCATTATTTTTGTTTGAAAATAAGGTGCATCTATCTCAAAAATATTAAATACTATTCTGTTCACCCCTGCTTTGGAATGGAAACCATCAGAACAGATAATTTTCAGAAAAAAATTATGTAAACAATTTTGTTGGGGAATTATCTTGTAAAGTTGAGATGTGTAACTTGTTTCCTAGCAATCAAGAAACGTATTAAAAATAAATAATTTTCGTAGTGTTTATCACTTAAACTCAAACCTAACTTGTGATAGAATATGCCCACTCCCATTTTAACAGTTGGGAATATTAGAGAAAGGACTTTGATGCACATGGTAGCCAGCCCAGAACTGGTATTCAGATGGGTACTTTCCGTCACAATGTTTTAAAACTCAAATACTCTGTTTATTCATCAATGTGAATTTTAAGACTATGTGATATGAGAAAAAGACAGCAAAGCATTTAATAGAAAATGAATGAAAATTGAAACCATTTCAATCAACACAATATCTTTAACTTGATAAATGGAGTCAATGACTGAAAATATTCATTTCTTCCTTTTATTTAACAGCAAAATGCAACCACTTGGGTACGATATCTTTATCACTGTCTATCTTATTACTGCCAAGAAAATCATTATATCCTTCTAAGCAACAAACATGATATGATTGGGTGGACTTTATATTCACAAGATATTGCCTTTAGTACCTACAAATAAAAAGTGAGATGTCAAGGTCCCCACCAGATTTAAATTTACACAGGATACAGATGAAAAATGTGACCGAAGTCACAATGTTCATATTGACAGGCTTCACAGATGATTTTGAAGTGCAAATCTTTCTCTTCCTACTATTTCTAGCAATGTACCTTTTTACTCTGGTGGGAAATTTGGGACTGGTTATATTGGTCATTGGGGATGCTCGGCTCCACAACCCCATGTACTATTTCCTGAGTGTATTGTCTTTCTTGGATGCCTGCTATTCTTCAGTTGTCACCCCAAAAATGCTGGTCAATTTCCTTGTAGAGAATAAAACCATTTCCTATGTTGGATGTGCAGCACAGATGCTTCTCTTTGTTACCTTTGGGACCACAGAATGCTTTCTCTTGGCCGCAATGGCCTATGACCGCTATGTAGCAATCTACAACCCGCTCCTGTACTCCGTGAGCATGGCACCCAGAGTCTATGTGCCACTCATCGTTGGCTCCTATGTTGGTGGCATTTTGCATGCTTCTGTCCACACAGTGGCCACATTCAGCCTGTCCTTCTGTGCATCCAATGAAATTAGACATGTCTTTTGTGACATCCCTCCTCTCCTCGCCATTTCTTGTTCTGACACTCACACAAACCAGCTCTTGCTCTTCTACTTCGTGGGCTCTATTGAGATGGTCACAATCCTAATAGTTCTTATCTCCTATGGATTCATTCTGTTGGCCATTCTGAAGATTCATTCTGCTGAAGGGAGGAGGAAAGTCTTTTCTACATGTGGCTCTCACCTATCTGGAGTGACAATATATCATGGAACCATCCTTTTCATGTATGTGAGACCAAGTTCCAACTATGCTCTGGACCATGACATGATAGTGTCAACATTTTACACGATTGTGATTCCCATGCTGAATCCCATCATCTACAGTTTAAGGAACAAAGATGTTAAAGAGGCGATGAAGAAATTGTTTGAGAGAAATTGGTTCCTAAGTAAAATGCATTTTCAGCATTGAGCAGCATATCAGTCCCTGTCTCCTTGCTCAGAAACTAAAGGAAATGTCTTGGTTTTAGTAACATTGTTGTATATCCTAGAATATTTTCCAATAAAATGTTTATCCGCCTTCCAACACAGGATTTTACAACTATAGATAATTTTTTTCATCTATGCACTTTTATTATGTTTGAACTGATTCATTTTAAATATTCATGATGTAAGTGCATTGCTGTTGTTGTCATTGTGGGATCTGATTTTCACTCACTACTACTGTAGCATATGTGTCAGGGTCCTATGCACTAGTACATCACCGCACTGCTTATAGTCATTTGCATTCATTATGTGGTTACTTCTCCTTTCTGGAGTCTTGCGAAGAGCTCCTTAATGTTACTTCTTTTAAAGTAAGCTCCATCTAGGCTTATTATCATGGCGTTTTCACTGTTTGACTTAACATTATATATCTTTATTGCATTATTAGAATCTTTCCTTATTACTGTCCAAACATACAACAGTAACGTTTATTGGTAGTGTATTTAAGGGTCATGAAAGACAAATAGAAATGAAGCTTAGAGAAAAGCAACTGTTGAATTATATAAATATTTGTATATATAATATGTATGTGTGTAAATTATATATACATTATATATATATATACTATATATGTACACATTATATGTACATATATGCATTTATGCATGTACGTATGGTTTGTGTGACTGTCAGAACAAAAAGTGGCAAATATTGGGGTGCCTAGTTGGTTCCATCTGTTAAGCGACCAATTTCAGCTCAGGTCATGATCTCACATTTGTGAGTTCGAGCCCTGTGTCCGGGTCTGTGGTGACAGCTCGCAGCCTTGAGTCTGCTCTGGAGTCTGTCTCCCTCCCTCTCTACCATTCCCTGACACACGTTCTGTATATCTGTCTTGAAAATAAACAGTAAGAAATCTAAAAAATAATTTAAAAAGTTGTCAGGTCCCTTTGCCCCGGCCTGCAGGGCAGTAAATCTTTGCGGGTCCATTCCTGAGGGAGGGAGAGAGAAATAGGGCAGGAGGGCGACGCAGAGAGTGAGACAAGACAAGCGACTTCTGATCAAGCCGGTTTATTGAAAAAGAATCAAACCTTTATAGGATTAGGGGCGGGAAACTGGCCCAGGTTGGTTGCCAGGTAACAGAGTCAAATGATTATTAGAGAAAGGGGAAACTGAAACTGAAACTCTGGACACAGCATCAAAGGAAGTGCCCAGACTTCTGTCTGCAATACTGGGCAGGGGAAGATTAGCGCTGCATAAACCCGAATACGGTTTGACCTTTTGTTCATTTTGGCTTTTTTTGTCTGGCTCAGTATGACTGTCTCCGAATTCTGGACCAGGATATGCACTCTCCTAGCCTCCAGATGTAAATCTTGTTTTTTGGTTGCTCCCTGGAGAGCGATATATTCTTGCCTGAGGTGGCCAAAACTCGGCAGCTCCCAACAAAAAGTGGTGAGTATTAGAGGGATGCCACAAAAGCCATGTCTAATTTCACCGAATGTACAGAAGAACAGGCTGAATGTTGCCACTGTGTGTACAGAAGCATGTAAAATGCCACCCACATAGGAAGAAACCCTGAGTGTCACATTGTCTCTGGGTGCCATGCTCACTGAATACAGGAGAGGGTTGTAGATTGCTATATGGCAGTCATATGTCATTGCAAACAAGAGAAAGCATTCTATGGTCCCAAAAGTAATGAAAAGCAGCATATGTGCTGCACAGCTAACATAGGAAGTGCTAGGAAACCGATCAGCACTTTTGAAGTAACATCTGAGTAACAACTGGCATCCAAAATGATAAAATGCTCAGAAAATAATGCAAGAAGTGATAAGGCTAGAAATCCCCATTGACCAGTGTAACCAGTCCCAAAACATTGCCCTACCATGATGGAAGGGGTCCAGTCTCAAGAATCTACCACAAGGTATCCAGTTGATCCCTTAGGTAATGATGCCATATGGGACCTAAGTAAAGATCTCAGATGCTGGCCAATTGCCTGCTCAGCAATGAGTTCAGCCAAGTCCGTCTTTGTGAACCTCTGAGGTCTATGTTGCTGTGACCATACAAGCCTTCTTCCTTGTTGTCACAGTCAGTTCATGAGTCCATTACTGATGAGAGGGGTGGCTTATGTAATAACTCCAGAGAATAAGTCATCCTATCCACTTGATTATGAAACTCCTTCTCTGCTAGGGTTAATCTTCGGTGGGCTTTGACAAGGGATGCAAAAATCCTCACATGTTTAATACAAAAAGTGAAGTCTATCTACATACCTCTTAACCAACCATCTTGACACCAGTTTTTCAATTGTGTACCTTCCGATTCCTTGACTTTCCAGCATAGCACAAGAATCAGTATGTATTTCCACATCTGGCTATTTCTCTTTCCAAACAAAATGCACATCTAGTTATACTGCTCAAAATTCTTACCACTGCAAGGATTTTCTTTCTCTGAAGTCTTTCAGGGATGTCACAGAAAGAGGCAATATTGTTTTGGTGTCCATTGCTGGACAGTGCCCACATATTATTCAGAATCATATGTAAATTAGGCTTCAGGCTTCTCTACACTTGTCAAATAATCATCAGTAATTACCCAGAGGTGATAGACTCAGACAAGGAGAGTGAAGAATTGTGGACCATTGGTATTTGTGTCACTTTTTCATGTAAGTTACTTGCATCTTCAAGGTATGCTCAAGTGCATTTTCATATATCGCACTTCCATTTCATGATGGAGTGCTGCTGTGTGTGGCCACATTTATGACGTGTTGGGTCAGAAAGGACACAGCTTGGGATGGGGAAGTTCAGTTGGTGTAATCATGTTGTGGTCATGGTAAAGTGTTCAGTCTCTACTAAGGCCTAATGACAGGCTAAGAGCTGTTTTCCAAAGAAAAAGTAATTATCTATGGAGGACGACAGGACTTTGCTCAAGAATACTAAAGATCAACACTGTGATTCCTGCGTAGGGGCCAACCGAAAGCTCCAAACAGCATCCTTCTCTGCCAGTGCCACATTCAGTAGCAATAGACCTGCTGTATCATAGAGTCCATGTGGAAGAGAAGATAGCACAGCAGCCGAACCTATCAGAGAACCGTCTTCTACCATGACTCCCCACCACACTATCAATGTTTTAGGTCAATTGGTATATGGCTGGAATAAGACACACAAATGAGGAATACACTACATTCACTGAAGAGGTCCGTTCATGTGACTTTGTTGGTTTAAAAAACACCAGTTACACCATATTTTCCTTGGCCTTAGAAGAGATATCTTGACATGTACCCTTAGAAATTTCACTTAGGCATAAAGCCGCTGAATTTTTCATAAATTAATTTTCCAACTCCTGTCACATGAATGTCACACCAATAAGACTTCTCGCTCATTAAGTCCAACTGACACAAAGTCATCAAAGTAGTGGATCAGGGTTATATCTTTTGGAAGGAAATCGTGATAAAATACCAATGAATCAAATTATGACATAGGCTGTAGAGCTGATATACTTCTGGGTAGAACAGTAAAGATTGTTGGCTTTGTTGGCTCAGAGAAAGCATCCATCAACTGATGAATGGATAAAGATGTTGCTTGTATATACAATGGAATACTACTTGGATTGAGAAAGAATGAAATCCTCCCATTTGCAGCACCGTGGATGGAACTGGTAAAACTTATAAAAATGGAGGAAGGATAAAACACTTGCCAGATCAATAGCAGCACACCAGCTACCAGGTTATGTGTTAATTTGCTCGAGCAATGAAGCCACATCTGATCCAATGCCAACAACTGGAATAATCAACTAATTAATGCTCTACTATTCTTAAAGACCCACCAGTTTTCTGCACAGGCCAAATGGAAGACTTGAATGGGTATGTAATAGAATCACCACTCCTAGGGGCACCTGGGAGCTCAGCTGGTTATGCGGCCAACTTCAGCTCAGGTCATGATCTCACAGTCTGTGAGTTTGAGCCCCACGTCGGGCTTTGTTCTGGCCTCACAGAGCCTGGAGTCTGCTTCTAATTCTGTGTTTCCCTCTCTCTGACCTTCCCCTGCTTACTCTCTGTCTCTCTCTCTCTCTCAAAAATAATAAACATTAAATTTTTTTTTAAATACAATCACCCATCCTACATCTCTCAAGTCTTTGATTGTGAAACTAATCTCTTATTTCCCTCAAGAATGAAGTCCTAATTTTGGTTCACCATTTTCCTTGGTTAAGGCAGATACAGTTGCTCCAACTTGGCTTCTTCCATCATGATAATCCTTACTCCACAGGTCAGGGAATGAATGTGCGGATTCTGCCAGGGGCTGAGTTGTTCTGTTGCAATTAGACATTCTGGAACTGGAGAAATAACCACAGGATAGGCCAAGGACACACTGGGACCATTGTGAGACTGGCCAGAAGTAAAACTCCATTGATCACTTGACTTCCACAAGCCCCTCCCCTGACTCTTGGGCAGTAAAACATAAAAACACAATGAAATTTTGGGTGTTCTGGAATTATCATCATCAGTTCAGAACTAGCATCCAGTAGTTCCAAAGATCTTTTATTTCCTTTTCACTAATGCATAGATACCCTGGTAAATGTCCAAAGTCCCTTTGTCAAAGGCTTGGAGAATTATTAATGGTTTAAGTATTTTGGTAATATCTGAACGTCATCCCTTGAGGGTATGTGAGCTCCCTTCATGGAAGAGATTCTAGGGCTATAAGCTGGCTCAGTTCACAAACTGATTGCTGAGTCCACACGGTGAGTGTTTTTATGATTCCAGTTAGACATTTGTTCACTTAACATGCTTATACAGATGAAGTCAAAATTTAGTGTTTCTCTTCTATTTAAGTATCTATTCTAGAAATGCCCACGCTTATTCTGATTGCTGTTTTGAGTCCACCATCCTATGAGGTAACCATATCCCCTTGTCTCTGCAGTTGGATGCCTCCACTTGGATTCTACCAATCCAGACTGAATGTTATCTATGCAAATATTAATTTAACAATGCATGTCTCAAACAGGAAACTTCTCATACAAAACATACAATGAGAGAAATGTATTGAAGCCTGCTAACTTTAGGAAAACTTTAAATGCCCCTATTAAATGTTTTCAGTTAAGAAAACTTGAGGGCATAAAGACTTAGGGGTTCCTGGGTGGCTCTGTCGGTTAAGTGTCAGACTTTAGCTCAGGTCATGGTCTTACAGTTTGCAAGTTTGAAGCCCAGGTTGGGCTCTGTGGTGATAGCTCAGAGCCTGCAGTCTGCTTTGGATTCCATGTCTCCTTCTCTTTCTGTCCCTCCCCACTCATGCTCAGTCTTTCTTTCTCTCTCAAAATTAAATGTTAGAAAAATCTAAAAAAAACACATTAAGAGTTAGACTAAACATTCAATAAGATTATTTTTATAGGTAAGAATGTAGAAGAGCTTTGTGATAATTCTTTTTACAAGCATTAAGAGCAGCATTTATGAAAACCTTCATACATTAGTAAAAACTAAGATCTGAATAAAGAAAATTTATAAAAATTGACTTCTATTTAGAAACTAATAACAAATGCCAAATCATGGAAAGAACCTAAATGTCCATCAACTGATGAATGGATCAAGAAGATGTGGTTTATATATACAATGGAATACTACATGGCAATGAGAAAGAATGAAATATGGCCATCTGTAGCAAAGTGGATGGACCTCGAGGTGTCATGCTAAGTGAAATAAGTCAAGCATAGGACAGATACCATATGTTTCCACTCGTATGTCTAACAGGAGAAACCTAACAGGGGACGATGGAGAGGGGAAGAAGGAAAACAGTCAGGGAGAGGAAGGGAGGCAAATCATGAGAGACTCTTGAATACTGAAAACAAACTGAGGGCTGGAGGGAAGGGGTTTGATGGTCATGGAGGGGAGCACTTGTGGGGAAGAGCACTGGGTGTTATATGGAAACCAACCTGACAATAAACTATATGAAAAAAGTTGAAAAAAAATTAGTAACAAATGTAAAAAAATCCTCTTACTATATTTATTTAATAATTGTCAGATGTTACTAAAGGATCCCTAAGTCAGAAAGAAATGGCAAAAATCAGAAATACTGGTTAAAAAAACACGAAGTGTTGAAATATGTGTGATGCCACTGACACATTATTCACTGGAAAACTTTTCCCCAAAAGAGAAACCTAGATTTAAAAAAATAGAAAATCAATTAATAGAAGACATATTTAAAAGGAGAAATGTAAACTAGAAAATCTAAGACAGTACCTAATTACATTCTATTTTTTTTACATGCATACCTTCATTGAGTTAACTAAAATGTTTTTGACAATTTATTATATAAACAGTTTATTCGTTTAGGGGATATTTATTGAGCCACAATATATGCCAGACAACATTCCAGACATATATGTATGGAAAATAGATAAGACAAGAAATAAAATATAAATTAGGTACATATTATATGAAATTATGATAAGTGAAAAGGTTGTATTTAAGAAGGAATGAATATAAGGCTAGTAAAAGGAAGTAAATTCTAATTATCATAATATAGTCAATGAAAACGCCACTAAGAACAGGCATTTTTAAAAAGGAGTTATGTGAATGGCAGCCCAGAGAACCTTACAAACAGAAGGAAAAAATAGAGAAAATAGGGGGTATATATTGTGGTAAAAGTTCATCTATATTTGTAGAGTTATGGTGTTGTTTATACTTAATAATCCCACCTTTGGGAAATGTCTTTAAGTTGTGTTCTATGTGTTAAGGAGATGATCCTGTTGGAAACATCAGAACTTAACACTGAAAACAAAATAATAATAAGGGCATGTGTTGACATAGTCAGTTAAGCGTCCAACACTTGATTTTGGCTCAGATCGTGATCTCACGGCTTGTGAGTTCAAGCCCTGCTCTGGGGTCTGAACTGACATTGTGGGTCTTCTTTGGGATTCTCTGTCTCCCTCTCTCTGCCCTTCCCCTGCTTGCTCTCTATTTCTATCAAAATAAATAAAAATAAACATAAAAAGAGGATGGGAAGACAGAAAATCACAACCACTTACAGTTAATTAAGTTTGAAGGACACATGTCCTTGCAATGAAAATGAGGTCTGTAGGAAACAGGGCTGGCTACATGTGAGTCTAGTCGGGATGTTTTTCTATACCTTGGTTCTTGGGTCTGAGCCAGCAGTAGTGGCATCTGTAAGACCATAATAAGGGGTAGGAGTCAGAGGAAAGAGAGCCAAAGCTGATCTATGGCAGGTTAGCAGGCAAAGACATAGAGATGGGCTGCGGCTTAGCTCAGCTTCTGGCAGTCAGCTGTTAATTTACTCTCTGAATCCTGCTGGTTTTCTGTCATTCTTGAGTTTAAGTATAATGTTAATCAGTGTTAAGGCCTGGTCTCTGTATTCAGTGAGGAAGTAAAACTGGATTTAATGCCCATGATCTGAATGAAATAACGGAAAGGGGAAAGACGTACCCTCACAATCAGCTTGGTAAAGATACCATAGATTTAAATATACTCTCTGTGGTCCCTGGTATCAAAGTCTAGATTTAAGGACAGAGTGGAGTGCTTTTGTCAAGAGTCAGATGTCAATGACTCTGAAAATGGATTGGAATTACATGAGCTTGATTTTGCTCTCAGTGAGGAGGTATTTGCTCAAGCTATTCAGATATGATCTTAAACTTATTTATAATTGCAACTATGGGATGCTATCCAGTTTGACTCAGATGAGGATGAAAGGTAAAACTATAAAGATCACATGCATATGTGACTCTGTATGTATTAATATACTTACAAATAATAAATATATCTATGTGTATATAGGTAAAAATATATGTTCTGGCGCACATGTACACACACATATACACCAATATTCAAATGTTGAAAACCTAACTCCCCATACCACAGAATATGACTATATTTGACCATAAGGCCTTTGAGGAGATAATTAACTTAAAATGAGGTCATTAGAGTGAACCCTAATCCAAGATCACTGGTGTCATAAAAAGAGATCAGAACACAGAAACCCAGAGAAGAACGACCATGAGGAGACTAAAAGAGAAGACTGCCATCTACAAGTGAAGGGGAGAGTCCTCGGAGAAATTCACTCTGCCTGTACCTTCAGACTGACAGATTCTGTAACAGTGAGAAATAGATTTCTGCTGTTAAAGCCTCAGGCTGTGGCACTGTGTTATGGCAGCCTGAGCAAACGAAAACAATCAGTGTCAGCATAGATGCTTGTTTATGCACACATGTGTATATAAATGTATGTGTGTGCCTGTGTGCACTGCAGAATGAATTAATGAAGGAGAAAATAAATGACAAAATTTTTTATGTATGTGAAACCTGTACAGCTAGAAATGTGACCACAATCCTTATATGAAAATGTGTAACAAGAAGAGAAAGGCACAAATATACTAAAGTAAAACATTTTTATCATTTTAATATTAAGATAATAAATAGCATTTTTAATGTTTCTTAATTTAGTGGTCAATGTGAAAAGTAGATTTTGTTGATATACGAATTTTTACCGAACAATTCATGTTACATGTTCTTCCCCTACTCACGCTGTCTCTCTCTGTCTCTCAAAAATAAACAACATTAAAAAATTTTAAAAAATAAAGACTTACTTTTAGGGGCACCTGGTTAAGCGTTTGACTCTTGGCCTCATCTCAGGTCATGATCTCATGGTTTGGGAGTTCGAGTCCTGCATCAGGTTTTGTGTTGAACTTGTGGAGGCTTCTTAGGATTCTCTCTCTCCTTTTCTTTTTCTCTGCACCTCCCCACACATGTACTCCACCACCCCTCTCAAAATAAAGAAATAAACCTTAAAAATTCCTTTCAGTTACCCACTTGTAATGATGGACAAACAACATATATTCCCAAACATTTATTTAAATCCTCTACCATGGGATAGAGAACAAAATAAACAAGTAATAAAATAAAATGGGAGACCTCTTGATTTTAGCTCAAGTAGAAAAGAGCTTGGAAGACACAACTCCCTTCTATCAACAAGTACAAATATGAACACATTATACTCTTCTCGGATCCTTAAAAAGAAGGGGACAGAAGGCAAGCAGCAGCCTCCTAGATTTGCAGAAACACACAAATAAAAGGAGTCAAGTCTTACCTGAGCATAACCTCAGGAGCAGAAAACACCATGGGAACCAGCGCCTAGATTAGAAAACCTGAACCATACCAGACAAATTGCTAAAGGTGGAGTGCGAACAACTCTGAGTCTTAAAGATTTCAAGAGTATCTGGACATAGAGTGCCCCCACCACTGACTCAATTTACCTCCAAGAGCTTGACCTGATTCCCACAGTAATTACTTAAGAACTATTTTTGTGCTTCCTGTAAAGGGAGACAGAAGGCACTATTTTGAAATATATATAATGTATATATTAATTTATATATTAAAAATAAAACCTGTCTTCAGGGGAAATTAGCTAACCAGGGCCTAGCCTTGTACGGTATTATCAGAGCCTAAGAAATGAAGGAGGAGAGAAATATCCAACTCCAGTTACTCTAGCCATCCAGACACACCTAAGGGGAAAGAATAAGATTAAGAAACAATTGTGAAGTTCACAATCTGGTAGCACAGGCTCGCTATGACACTGAGATCCAATCTTATGACTAAAGAACACTTTCCTAGCCCACACCTGACCACAATATTACTAAAGGTCTATTTACAACAGTTTCTTTTACTCAGTACATCACGTCTGGCTACCCAGAAAAAAATTACGGATCATACTGAAAGGCAAAATGGAGCACTCTGAAGGCACAAAACGAGCATCAGGGCCAGACTTGGCAGAGATTTGGGACTTAAATATCAGATTGGGAATTTAAAACAACTATGATTAATATGCTAAGGGTTCTAATGGATCAGGTAGATAGCATAGAGCACAGATATGTAACATAAGTAGAGAAATGGAAATCCTAAGGGAAAAAATAAAAATAAATGCTAGAAGGTCAATAATGCAATGACCGAAATGAAGAATGCCTTTAACTGGCTTACTTGTGGACTAGACAGGACAGAGGAGAGAATCTCTGAACTTGAGAACACCTCAACAGAAACCTTGAAAACTGAAAAGTAAAGAGAACAAAGACTGAAAAAAAACAAAAGAACAAAACAAACAAACAAACAAACAAAAAAACAGGAAGCTGGAATAGAGTATCCAAAGATTGTGGAAATGGGAAGTATTTGAAACAAATGGCTGACAATTTCCTCAAATTAATTCCAGACACCAGACCATGGACCCAGGCCCAGAAATTTCAGAAGACACTAAGCAAGATAAATGCCATAGAAATTATACCCTGGCATATCATTTAAAACTATGGAAAAATCACATATGAAAAATTAAAAATGAAAAAAAAATTAAACACCCAAAACCTTCTGAAAGAAGCTAAAGGAAAAAAAGACTTCACCTATGGAGGAATACAGATAAGAATCACATCCACCTTCTTAGTAAACATTCAAACCAGAAGTGAGTGCGGTGAAATGATAGAATAGGAACAATACACTTGATCATATATGCATATGTATTATACGTAAATAAATGACCAGCAATAACAAATAAAGGAAGAAGGAATTACAACGCCAAACATACTCCTACTATGTGATCCAGCAAGCATATTCTTTGGTATTTGTCCAGAGGAGTTGAGTACTTTTGTTCACTCAGAAACTTGCACACGGATGCTCATAGCAACTTTATTTATAATTGCCAAAATTACATCTAAAAGCAACCAGATGTTTTTCAATAGATGAATGGATAATTAAATTGTGGTATACCCAGAATTTTTCACAGGTGGGCTCCATGCCAATATTTTCCCTTTTTTAAAAATTCAATTTCTAAAACAGCATTGCCTATGTAGTAACTTATAAACTGTAACTGTGGTACCTAGGCATCATATGTTTTCCATACTTTTTTCTTTTTTTTCTTTTTTAAACTTATTTGAGAGAGAGAATGAGTGAGGTTTGGGGCAGAAAGAGAATCCCAGTTAGGCTCCAGTGTTGTTAGCACAGAACCTGATGCAGGGCTCAAACCCACGAACTATGAAATTGTGACTTGAATCAAAATCAAAAAGCAGATATTTAAGTGACTGAGCCACCCAGGAGTTCATTTACATAGCATACTTATGTACATACTCACTACACTATATTAATATATAATATCTCAAATGTAAGAGAAAATTCTATATAACTCAAAATTTTTACCTTTATCTCAGCTGTTTTCCAATTAATTATTGCTATTTTTCTATTACATAGAATATTACCCTTTTCTGTATACTACTTCTGTCAATCTGTATATCTCTTCTGTCAATAATTCCTATTCATGTATTCATATCTTTCTTGTTTAAAGTTCTAAGAGCTGGAATCTATTTCTCAGACCACTTGGAAGTATAGTATTTTAAAATTTATTGAAAATAAAATAATCTTTATTAAATTACTATGAAGTTTGCCATAGGTTATGCTTTCATATTACCTCATTATGTCCATGTTTATAGGATTTTGAGGGAAGTAAATAAGTTTTATTCCAGGAGGAGGATACTGGATTTCAGAGAATTTAGGTCATCAACTCAGTGACATACAGTGACTTAGTATCAGAGCCAGGACTATGTCCCATTTAATTAGTTTTCTTTTCCTCTGAGGGATCATTTCAAACCAGAGGCCAAAGAGCATTTATGTAATCATTTTCACCATGTAGTTCATTATCCAGAACCATTCACTTGTCTACAATGAAAAAAAAATCATCTTCATGCTTTTCTGTCCCAGAAAAGAATTAGTGTATTTTCCTCTTGGGAAATCATGGTGAACTTTAAGATCCTGATATGGTATAAGAATCTAAATGCATCATATTCACAGCATACTCTAAAGGCAGTTCATTTCTCAGGTAAAAGGAAAGGTTTTTAATAAATTAAAAATATTTTAGTAACTAGACCTTTGAATTTTAAATTAGAGTATATGCTTTAATGTGTGTATTTAAGAGAGAAGAATCTAGTCAATTAATTAACTCCATGTTATATTAACAATTGATCACGTGCCTTTAAGGGAATATAGCAGGGCATATGGAAAGATCTTACACATGTGTTGGTAAATAGAGCTGTAAGTTAGAAACTTGCTAAAATATTCTTGATGAAAGATTATGGTCAGTTTAGAGACAATGGAATTAAGGGGCTTGCTTTATTTATTTATTTATTTATTTATTTATTTATTTATTTTAATGTTTATTTATTTTTGAGAGACAGAGACAGAGTGTGAGCAGGGGAGAAGCAGAGAGAGAGGGAGACAGAACCCAAAGGCAGAACCCAAAGCAGGCTCCTGGCAACGAGTTGTGAGCACAGAGAAGGGGCAATCCTTAAAGTTTAAGAAAATTATTAAATGGAGGAAACATTAACAGTTAACCAGCTAATGTGTGTATACTGCATTGAAATCACAATGTTTTATTTTACTGATGAATTGATATAAATAAATTTTAAGCTTTACTTCACTACTTAGCACACCATTCTGGCAAATTTAGTGGTTTTTTTAATGGTCTATACAAGTTTCATTGCTTAAAAAAAAAAAAAAAAAAGAATTCCAAAGAGCAAGGATGCTATCTCACTCGTTCTACAAGACTCTGGTTTTCCAGAGTCATGGCATCTCATAATGTAGTTTTAATATGGTCAGGTAGAAATCATGTAGAGTATGAAGTCAGAAAAATCAAAGCTTAAATCCTGTATCTCTTAGAAATTATGACTTTGGTCAAGTTGTATGACTACTTACGCTTCAATTTTCTCATCTATAAAATGACACTGAATTATTTAGTTTCTAGGTTGCTATGTAGATTGTATTAGATAATGTGCACAAAATTCCTAACTCTTGGTAGCCAGTTAATGACATATAATAGCTTCAATCACAGCTTTCCATGTTATTTAACTGAGGGATTATAACACTCTTCCCATGGGGGTACTTTTTATGTTTGACCAGGAGTACTGAGAAACTGATTTTATTTTAGTTTCCCAGATTGATCACACTTTGTTAAAAATCCAGGGTCTGTATGTTTGTCTTTCTGACCCCTACAGAAGTGAAATAACAAGGCATAAAAACTACCAGTTCTAATTTTTCTAAATTTTACTTAATAGAAATGCCTGTTTGAAAAACAGTTTGGAAGCAGGACCTAAACCTCATATTTTTCTCTATCATGATTCCACAGAAGACAAGTAAGTCAATGCTCTAATGAGACATTTGAGCATATGGTTTGGCATAGAACATACCTTCATTCATAAATCACTTTCTCTTTCTGTAGGCATGAGCAGAGACATAAAGGATTGTTAAAAAACAAATGTATCAGAAGAATTTAAGTGAACATGATTTTGTTGGCATGGCCACAGGCAGAACTTAGTGGCAGAAATGGAATTTAAAGTTCCTTAGGGCACAGAATATTGGGATTCACTGGGTTTAATTTCAATAGAATGGTATTTTAATATATTTAGCGCTATTATATGTATAACTTGAAGTACTTTGCTTCTGTTTAGAACCCATAACTGCAAAATGCTTATATTTTAATTAATTAATTAATTAAGTTAATTTTTAAAGTTTATTCATTTTTTAGAGAGATAGATGGAGTATGATAGGGGAAGGGACAGAAAAAGAAAGAGAAAAAGTATCCAAAGAAGGGTCCAGGCTCTGAACTGTCAGCACAGAGTTCGACTCAGAACTGGAATCAGGAACTGTGAGATCGTGTCCTAAACTGAAGTCAGATGCCCAACTGACTCAGCCACCCAGGTGTGGTTTACAAGAAGAAGTAACATTTCAGACCGAGGTTTCAGTCCAGATACAGAGGTCTCTCTAATCTTTTTAAGTTTCCTTTATTCATTCTCCACTTAATGAGAAAGAGTATAAAGATATCAAGAGGAAAAAAAAAGAAAGTATTTTGTGACAAATTTAGTGATTTTATTCTCTTAGCAAAAAATTCAGAACAATTTAAATACCTAGTATCTGGTGACATTAATTTCACAGTTATTTTAGAAACTTCACAAATAGCTATAATATATTAAAAATGGACAAGATTTTGTAGCAATTATCAAAAACTGAAAGAAACACATTTTTATCAATAAAAGATTTCAAAAATATTAACAGTAAAATAAACAACAAATATCAAAATGAACAATTGAATGATGTGTGTGTTGAGAAAAAAATGAAAAAGGAACATTGCATTGTTTTTGTTTGAAAATAAGGTGCATCATCTCAAGAATATTAAATGCTATTCTGCTCACCCGTGCTTTGGAACGGAAACCATCGGAACAGGTAATTTTCAGGAAAAACTATGTAAACAGTTTTTTTGGGTAAGACAATCTCGTACAAGTTGAGATGTGTAACTTATTTCCTAGCCATCTATACACATGTTAAAAATAAATAATTTTCATAGTATTTCTCACTTAAATTCAACTCTAACTTGTGATAGAATATGCCTACTCCTATTTTAACAGTTGAGAATATTAGAGAAGGACTTTGATGCACATGGTAGCCAGCCTATAACTAGCATTCAGATGGGTACTTTCCATCATAATGTTTTAAAATTCAAAAACTCCTGTGTGTTTACCATTGTGAATTTTAAGATTATGTGATATGAGAAAAAGACAGCAAAGCTTTTAATAAAAATGAATTAGAAAAAAACCTTTCAATCAACACGATATCTTTAATTTGATAAATTATATTCAATGACTGAATATAATCATTTCTTTCTTTTATTTAACAGCAAAATGCAACCACTTGGGAATGATTTCTTTATCACAGCCTATCATATTTTTGCCAGGAAAATCATTATATCCTGCTAAGCAACAAACATGATATGATTGGGTAGGCTTTATTTTCACAAGATATTGCCTTTAGTACCTACCAATAAAAAGTGAGATGTCAGGGTTCCCATTAGATTTAAATTTACAAAAGATACAGATGAAAAATGTGACCGAAGTCACAATGTTCATATTGACGGGCTTCACAGATGATTTTGAAGTGCAAATTTTTCTCTTTCTACTATTTCTAGCAATGTACCTTTTTACTCTGGTAGGAAATTTGGGACTGATTATATTGGTCATTGGGGATGCTAGGCTCCACAATCCCATGTACTACTTCCTGAGTGTATTGTCTTTCTTGGATGCCTGCTATTCTTCAGTTGTCACCCCAAAAATGCTGGTCAATTTCCTCGCAGAGAATAAAGCCATTTCCTATGTTGGATGTGCAGCACAGATGCTTCTCTTTGTTACCTTTGGGACCACAGAATGCTTTCTCTTGGCCGCAATGGCCTATGACCGCTATGTAGCAATCTACAACCCGCTCCTGTACTCAATGATCATGTCACCCAGAGTCTATGTGCCACTCATCATTGGCTCCTATGTGGGTGGCATTTTGCATGCTTCTGTCCACACAGTGGCCACATTCAGCCTGTCTTTCTGTGCATCCAATGTAATTAGACATGTCTTTTGTGACATCCCTCCTCTCCTCTCCATTTCTTGTTCTGACACTCACACAAACCAGCTCCTGCTCTTCTACTTGGTGGCTTCTATTGAGATGGTCACAATCCTGATAGTTCTGACCTCCTATGGATTCATTCTGTTGGCCATTCTGAAGATTCATTCTGCTGAAAGGAGGCGAAAAGTCTTTTCTACATGTGGCTCTCACCTAACTGGAGTGACAATTTATTATGGAACTATCCTTTTCATGTATGTGAGACCAAGTTCTAGCTATGCTCTGGACCATGACATGATAGTGTCAACACTTTACACGATTGTGATTCCCATGCTGAATCCCATCATCTACAGTTTAAGGAACAAAGATGTAAAAGAGGCGATGAAGAAATTGTTCGAGAGTAATTGGTTCCTAAGTAAAATGCATTTTCAACATTGATCTGCATATCAGTCCCTGTCTCCTTGCTCAGAAACTAAAGAAAATGTCTTGGTTTCAGTAACACTGCTTGTTTATCCTAGAATATTTTCCAATAAAATGTTTATCAGCCTTCCAACACTGCATTTTACAACTATAGATAATTTTTGTCATCTGTGCAGTTTTATTATGTTCGAACTGATTCATATTAAATATTCATGATGTAAGTGCATTGCTGTTGTTGTCATTGTGGGATGTGATTTTCACTTACTACTACTGTGGCATATGTGTCAGGGTCCTATGGACTAGTACATCACCGCACTGCTTACAGTCATTTGCATTCATTATGAGGTTACTTCTCCTTTCTGGAGTCTTGCAAAGATCTCTTTATTGTTACTTCTTTTAGAGAAAGATCCTTGTAGGCTTATTACCATGGCATTTTCACAGTTTGACTTAACATTCTATATCTTTATTCCATTATCAGAATCTTTCCTTACTACTGTCCAAACGTAGAACAGTAACATTTATTGGTAGTGTATTTAAGGGTCATGAAAGGCAAATAGAAATGAAGCTTAGAGAAAAGCAACTGTTGAATTATATAAATATATGTATATATAATATGTATGCGTGTACATTATATATACATGATATGTATATGTACATTATAGACATACAAACATCACATACGCATTTATGCATGTACATATGTCATGTGTGAGTGTTAGAACAAAAAATGGCAAGTAGTGGGGTGCCTAGGTGGCTCCTTCAGTTAAACGACCAACTTCAGCTCAGGTCATGTCCTCGCAGTGTGTGAGTTCAAGCCCCGTGACCGGCTATGTGGTGACAGCTAGGAGCATTGAGTCTGCTTTGGAGTTTGTCTCCCTCCCTCTCTGCCACTCCCCAACTCATGCTCTGTAAATCTCTCTTGAAAATAAATAAATGGTAAAAAATCTAATGAAAATAATAAATGTCAAGTAGTGGGGGGAATGCCATAAAAGACACGTCTAATTTCACTGGATTCACAGAAGAACAGGCAGAATGTTGCCACTGTATGTACAGAAGCAAGTAAAATGCCACCTGCATAGGAAGAAACCCTGAGTGGCACATA